>CM046035.1:1948322-2104490 GCA_025215565.1 Flaveria ramosissima
TTTTTGCAGGATCGGGTTTTGTCCCTTAACACTTGTAATTCTCTCAAACTCACTTATAATATCACTCAACAAGATGAAGCAATGCCTTTAACAGAGTTGATAATAATATAATAAGTAATCAAAGGAACAAGCAGGAGTAATTTTCAAGGTACTTGTATATATTACTTCTCAACTCAAGATTACAAGACACTTACAAGCATGAAACAAGAGTTACAATGAGAAACTATATATACTAGATCCTACAGCCGGTTATACTTGATACCAGCTGGATTCCTAAGACTAAAGCATATACTACAATGCTAAAGTTAAGGTATCTTAGATAAAGTATTATCTAAGATGGTAGTCATGACATGTCCATGACTTACCTTTTGTCACCAACTAAAGATGGCAACTGTACTTAACATAAAAGGTAAACAGTAGATTAAAGTATGGTCAACTACATGGCTTTTGAGAAAACGCCATGCAATATCTCAGAGATTTGCAGCGGACTGTCAAACAGACCATACTTATGTCTACTGGATAATAGAAGTGTCTTCCGAAGGTTAACTGGCTTCGGAAGAACAAGTTCTTCCGAAGCCTCTTATACTTCGGAAGATGCTTCTATGCTTCCGAGGCTTTGAGGACTTCTGTATACTTCGGAAGTTGACTTCAGAACTTTGTCTTCAAGTCTTTATTCTTCCGAAGTAACTTCTTTATCTTCGGAAGTTGGAGTTTTCCTTCGGAAGTGTATTTTACACTTAGACTTCGGAAGAGCTCCTTCTTCCTTCGGAAGTCCCACACTTGGCTTCGGAAGTCCTTTGTATGTTGTACTCAAAATCTTCTAAGTGATATGGTTTTGGTTGCAACAGCTCTCTTGATCCAACAAACTCCCCCTAGGCTGATGCTACCCAAACTTCACTTATTTCTACTTATCAGAGTTTTTCAGCACCAGGGACAAAATATATTTGTCTGTCTCTTGTTCTTCTCGGAAGTGGTGCTGAGAAGCTTGTACAAGTCATTCGTGGATAGGAGATCCAGTCTATCACTTTGAATGACATGTACCCTTTGTTGTGACCCCCTGAAGAGAGTTAGTTGACGGGAGTTGTAGTCATACTCCCATCTAACTATGGACTCAAGTTCAGGACCTTCAACCATTTGAAGAAAGGCTTTGCCTTTTGTTGCTGATTCCTTCCTTTCCTCCTCCTCTCTTCAGTTTTGACTCCTATTCGACCTTGCTTCTGGCAGTGAGCTCGGCCATGTGAAGGCTGCCTAGATGATTTCTGATGTGGGCAGCTACATCGGAGTTTGAAGGGTTGGAGAATGGTTTCTCTGCTAACTCAGCAATATCAAATCTGCTTAAGTGTAGCAGAGATGAGGCATTCAGCCTGTTAATCTCACCATTCTCTCTCTCAACAACAAAGTTGTGAGAAGAGTCTTCGAACCTCCACTGGACTATCTTCTTTCTGGGTACAGAGTTGTCTTGGTACCCTATCTCCTTTCTTTGTGTCCAGCAGAGTCACCAGCCTTCTCCTCAGCTTATTTTCTTCCTCATTCAATGTATCTGAATTGAGGCCAAGGAGTCTTGTAGCTTTGTCCAAAGTTCCTCTGGGCAGATCAAGAAACTCATCTCTTGTGAGGGAACTTGAGGATCCATCAACATAAGTCAGGTTGACTGAATCCTCCTCACAGGAGATGTCGCTCAGAGTAGTGTAGTTGATGAGCTTAGTTTTGATCGCCTTGAATTCCTCCATAGAAATTTTGGAAGGCTGAGGGGATGGTTTGATTGGTTGTTGGGTAGGTTTAGGAGTTTGGGTTCTGGGTAAGGTTTTTAGGTTGGATGATGGGTAGTTTAGGTGGTTGAGGTGAGGAGTTTGTAGATGTGATGGTGTAGGTTCAGGGGTGAAGGGTTCAGGTTCGGTTTTGATTGGGAAGGGAAAGGGTATAGGTTTCAGGTTGAGGTTGGGTTTGGATTTGGGCTGAGAGGTGGCTTTGAAGGTCATCCCCTGTCCCCTTCTATACATCTCTTTTCTTCTCCCCGCACGAATGTCAGCCATGATGTCACTGACATGTCGTTGGAGAGTCTTCTCAGACATTGGACCCACTTGCCGGCCAGAGAAGCCATGAGCTTTAAGATAGTTCTTCATCCAGCTTTCTCACCTATCTTCTTGGCGGCAGACAGTCCAGCCTCTTCTTCTCTCTTCTTCTTCTCTCACCAGCTTCTCCCTTTGCAGCTCTCTTTCTCTCCTTCTCCATTTGATCTTGCTCTTTGTTGAAGAGCCATAAGATCGTATCACTATTGTGTAGAGACAACCCCTCTTGAGAGAATCCTCTGGAGAGAAGGAAAGTGATCCTTTCTCTCCTGAGCTGCAGATCAGCTTCTCTTTCTTTTCTCAGCCTTTCTCTTCCAAGGCCAACCTGCAGCCTCTTCTTTTTGCTGTCTTTCCAGCAAGGTTGCCTTTTCAAGCTCTATCAGCTCCTCTAATGTAGCAGGAGTACATCTTCCGAAGCAGCCCCTAGACTGACAAGTATATCAATTACCTCCCACCTCTTCTTCTATTGTTGACTGCCTCTTGGTTGGCTGCAGCTGCTTTGTTGTACTTGCAGCTAACAGTTTCCCAGTTGGCAGTCTTCCTTTCCTTCTGAGCTTCTCCAACCTTTCTTCTTCCTGAAGCTCTTCCGAAGTCATCTTCCTCTGCCTTTTATGTCTTTGGAAGTGCTAGACTTTGGTGGTTCTTGGATAGAAGATCCAGGTTGGGTATGTGGAGGTAGGAGCTGAGGTCAATGCAGATGTTATAGCTAATGGTTGGCTGAGAAAGTCCTCCCTATTAACCTCAGATGCAAGTTCCAGAATTGCATCTGTGACTATTAGATCATCGGAAAGAGAAAATAGTCCTTCCGCAGCAGCAATCTCAGCTTCGGAAGTTTGTGTTGGTTCTTCCGAGCTTCGAATTGTGGCTTCGGAAGTCTGTGAAAACACACCTTCTGTCCCAACTGTTTCAGTTGCTGGGCCATCAGTCCTAGTTTCCCCTTCGAAATCAATTTCAGGTTCCACTTGGCCTTAGGTTGACCAACTTCCTCAACAGTGGTAGGAGGTGCATTCAACCTCTGAAGCTCTTGAGCTCCAAAGTAAATCACATACATATCTGGACTGGGTTGATCATCAGGGACTCTAAAGGAACTTGTTGAAAATCCTATTTAGATCCTGAAGCATCCTTTGATCCACTTGAAACACAACTGGAGGAGGCTCAGGGAAGATGGCGGCTTGTTTTTTGAGCTCAAGAAGTAAGAGCTTGACTGAGGAATCCTGTCTTTGGGTTTGTTCCTCAACATTCTCCCCCTTTTTGGTAGCATCACCTTGAGAGGTAGATGAGCTAGAGGAAGAGGTCAAGGAGACTTGAATGGTACATGCCTAACAGATCTCTCAATCTGTGTCTCAGCTAGTTTGGCCTTGAGACTTTCAATCTCAAGTTGCTGAGTGGCAGACCTATCCTCTAAAGTGTTAACCTTTGATTCAAGGTTTGAGACTTTAGAAAGTAGGTCTCTTATGGTGAGTTGCATACTTCCCTCATCTTCTTTTGAAGAATCACGGGGAGATGAGGTAACATACCTGGTATGTTCATCCCTCAACCCAGATGTGGTTTCTTGGCCCCCTGGTTTCCCTTGCACAATGATGTCTCTTTCAGAGGCATCATAGGGCATGGTTGCCGTAGATTCAGTCTGACTATCGTTACCACTGTCCTGAGGATCCATTGAGGCTCCTTCAGTAGTGGCAGCTGAATCTACATGAGTCCCCTCCACATCAGTGGGACTCACCTCAGTAGGGCTTTGCTGGTGTGGGCTAGAGACAAGAGGTTTCTCTAGGCTCTGTTGATCCTTAATAGGGTGTAGTGGATCACTTCATCGCCTTTGAGAGACATAGTCTCTTCACCAGCTCCGGTCAATAGGTCAGTGAAAGAAAAGGAATGAAGACCTAAGGACCCGGGACTTTGATCAATGTCAAAAGGCATTGAGCTGTCCCTTGGTGGCTGCTCAGTGGAGTATAGAGACTCACCCTGAGGGCTATCAGCTGGGGTTTTGGGCTCATGGTCTGAAGTGAGGAGACTCAAGACCCATATTGAGGTCAATAGTGAAGGATTGGTGGACCTCTGGCTGAGTGGGAGCCCGTTGTTCCACTCTAGCCTTTTTGTTTGAAGAGGAGGGGCTTGTTCAATCAGAGTAGATTGAACAAGGGTTCGTTGGTACGTCTCTGGTAGGTGACAGTGATAGGAGGAGAAGGTAGATTTGGAATGGTTAGGGTAGTTGCTGGTGTGGGTTCATCACCTGTGGGGTTAACAGGGATGTCACGAGCCGTTGGCTCAATCATACCTGGAAGTAGTGCGGTATCCCTTCCAGTGTAGTTGGTAGACACTCTCTTCAAGACTTTGAAGATGGTCGGCCTTATTTGGGGAGCAGACAGAGCTGCTGCACAGACAAGCTTACCCTGATCTAGCTCGCAGTTTGATTATGTGCTGGAGAAATCAGGGATACATGAACAATGTGTCCCTTTGCAGATTTCCCATAAGGTTAGTCAGCACAACCTTGAGTAGTTGAAGCGAAGGCCTTGTACCAACCCATGAACTAAGCACCCGAGTTCATAGGGAATTTGATCCCATCCCCCCCCCGGATTTGTTAGATAGACAGTGAAGAACCACATGCAGCAGGAACTTCCACTTGTAGGAGAAGTTGAATTTGTAGACTGTTGACCTGCTTACATCTCCACCGTATCCCATTTGGAGATAAGAACTATCTAACTCAGATTTGGGGAATTCCGTCGGTGCTCCTTCATCATGGACTCAAGATGCTCCCTGATGATTTGTTCAGTGATGACCAACTCTTGGCACAAACACTTGACCGCGATAGCACGAAACCCCATTTGGTTTCAATCCGTCCATTTGCCCAAAATTCGGACATTTGGTTGAGTAGATGGTAGGGTTTACGGTCAAGGCAGTGTAAGTATGAAGATTGGGTTAAAAAGAAATGATATCAGAGAAGTCAGCATCCCTTGAAGAGTCAAGGAGTGCGCCTGGTTGTGCTGAGGGTTTAGGGCCTTTGAGAAAGGTAGCAGTAGAAAAGGTCTGAGTAAGGTAAATTGGAGAAGAAGAAAGCTTTTAGGGCAGTGAATTTGGTAAAAAGAGTGTAAGTGATTAACCGGAAGTATTTAAATGGGTGAAATGGCGGTTTAAAAGGTGGTTTGGATAGATGATGTGAGGTTCAGTGGATGATGTGACAGGGGCGGTAAGGTTAGACCATTTAAATAATCTGACATCATTAACAAAATCTTTACTTTTTACAGAGTGGGGCCCAAAAGATTTCCGTTACACAGTAAAATCTTTCCTTCCGAGCATAATATTTTCCGAAGGTAATGTTCTTCCGAAGGCAAATGTACTTCCGAAGGTAAATTACTTACTTCCGAAAACACATGTTGCTTTCAGATGGAATGTATTAAGTGCTTCGAAGAAGATCTGATATGAACTCAATCGCTCCTTCCGAGACTAGTACACTTCCGAGAAGAAAATTATCCTATGAGAAATTTGCTTCGGAAGTTATGCTAGATATCTTCCGAGGGCAAATTTCTCTTCGGAAGAACTTATACTTAGTTAAATAAGAAAGGATCTTTTGTACCAGGGCTTAGATTGTATTGACATAAGATTTTACACATTCAAAAGGTTTTCAATTGAGATTAACTAATCAATGTTTATCATCCCAATAGCTGTAATGAGATATTAAATCTTCTGTTCATCAAATGCTTTGGTGACAAATCAGCATATTGTTCATTTGAATCAACTTTGATTAGTTTTTTAAGATTTTTCTCATGAATATCTCTAATGAATGATACCTGATATCAATGTGCTTTGTCTTAGAGTGCTTCACTGGATTTTCAGTGATAGATATAGCACTGTTGTTGTCAATGTGGATAGGAGTGCTCATGAAGTTGAATCCATAGTCAATCATCTGGTTTTGATCCACAGCAGCTGAGCACAGCAACTTGCAGCAGCAATGTTTCAGCTTCAGCAGTTGATGTAGAAACACAGGATTGCTTTTTGCATTGCCATGAGATGATCCTTCCACAAGAAATTAACATCCACCTGATGTTGATTTCTTGTTGATGTTGCAGCCACCATAATCACTATCAGAGTACCATAGATTAAATTCACTATTTCTTGGATACCAGAGACCTAACTTAGGTGCTCCTTTGAGGTATCTGAGGATTCTCTTGACAGCAATTAGATGAGACACCTTTGGAGCAGCCTGATATCTTGCACAAATGCAAGTTGCAAACATGATATCAGGTCTACTTGCTGTGAGATACATCAGAGAACCAATGATTGCTCTATACTGATGTTGATCAGTATCCTCTCCCTCAGAATCAGAGCATAAATCATGGTTTCTGGGTATGGGTGTCTTTGCTGCTTTACAATCCTTCATATCAAATCTTTCTAAGATATCATTGACATACTTAGATTGATTGATGAAAAACCCTTCCTTCAGTTGCTTTACCTGAATTCCAAGGAAAAAGTCCATTTTTCCCATAGAACTCATCTCGAACTTCTTCTTCATAATGCTCTCAAAGTCTTTGCACATTTTGGTCATTTGAGGAACCAAATATGATGTCATCAACATAGACTTGAACCAGCAAAATGTCTTTCCCAGACTTTCTGATGAAGAGAGTCTTGTCAATGGTACCTCTAGTATAACCATTCTTCAGAAGAAATTGAGACAATATCTCATACCACACAGCCTAGGTGCTTGGTGCAGCCCATATAGAGCTTTATCCAACTTGCACACATAGTTTAGGTGCTGTGGGTCTTCAAATCCTGGAGGCTGGCATACGTAGACTTCCCTATCTATATCCCCATATAGAAAGGCACACTTGACATCAAGCTGGTAGACAGTAAAATTCTTGGATGCAGCATAAGCAAGGAAGATCCTAACTGCCTCAAGTCTTGCAACAGGTGCAAAGACATAAGTATAATCAATTCCTTCCTCTTGAGTGTATCCTTGAACCACCAGTCTTGCCTTGTTCTTGATAATCAAGCATCTGTCATCTCTTTTGTTTGTGAATACCCACTTGGTGCCTCTAGGTACTTGACCAGATGGTAGCGGACATAGGTTCCAAATCTTTTGTCTCTTGAATTGAAGCAGCTCCTCTTGCATTGATTCAACCCAACTACTATCTTTCAAGGCATCTTCCACCTTCTTGGGTTCCATTTGGGATAAGAAGCATGAGTACAAGCAGACATTCCCATTGTGAGTTTGTCCCCTTGTTCTCACACCCTCAGAGACTTCCCCTATGATGTTTTTCAGCTGGATGAGTATTGTGAATTCTAAGTCTTGGAATCACCTCCAGTTGTAAAGACAAGTCCAAGTTGGACATATTTTGCTCCGGAGCTTGAATACTTGGTCCAGCTGTTGTTTCAATCTCATTCAATGAGGACTGATTGAATGAAAGAGAAACATCATCATTTCTTTGCTGTGAAGCATCATTAACAGTTGTCTGTTCCTTCAAAATGTTGCTTCCATCAGCTTGGTGTTGTGCAGGATCACCTGAGGAGATTTGAAGATCATCTGGTGAATCCCTTGTTGAAGTTCCACTATTTCTTGAAATGGTTATGCTGTCAGATCTTTCAATAGTGGGAACTTGATTGTTGTTGCTCTTGGATAACTTGGAGCAGGTCTGGGAAGCTCAAACAGTTGGTCTTCATCAGAATTTTTTTGAGCACCTGTTCCAGCTGAAACATTCTCACAAGATGGTTTAGAATAGTTTGGAAACAATTCTAAATCAAAAATATGATCAGGGCCATTCCCCCTAACACAAGGAGTGTGCTCATTAACTACAATGTTGGAGGATTCCTCAAATTGTTGGTTTTTAATATTATAAACCCTGTAAGCTTTAGAATAGGAGGAATATCCAACAAAAATAGCATCATCTGACTTTTCAGCAAATTTTGCCAAATTGTCTTTTGTGTTAAGTATGGTACACCTACTGCCAAAGGACCTTAGAAAGCCAATGAACGGTGGCCTCTTGTTCCATAACTCATAAGGGGTCTTTCCATGTGGCTTTACTACAAGAACTCTGTTCTGCACATAGCATGCAGTGCTGACTGCCTCTGCCTAGAATGTTAGAGGCAGCTTTGAATCAGCTAACATAGTCCGAGCAGCCTCAATAAGTGTCCTATTTCTCCTCTTAGCAACACCATTTTGTTGAGGAGTTCTAGGAGCACTGTATTGTCTGGCAATCCCTTTTGAGTTACAAAATGAGTCAAGAACAAAGTTCTTAAACTCAGTCCCTTGATCACTTCTTATTATTTTAACCTTGTGATCAACTTGATTTTCTATTTTAAGAATAAAAGATTTTAAGTTTCAGCAGTTTCATCTTTAGTTCTTAAAAAGAATACCCATGTAAATCTAGTAAAATCATCAACTACCACAAGGCAATATGATTTCCTTCCAATGCTCATTATACTTGTGGGACCAAATAGATCCATGTGCAATAAGTGTAATGGAGTAGTGATAGAGTTAACAACTTTGGATTTATGAGAAGACCTGTGTTGTTTCCCTTTCAGGCAAGCAACACAGTTATCTTTGCAGAAAATTCCTTTTTAGGCAAACCATGTACCAAGTTATTTTTAGCCAATTTATTCATTGTCTTGAAATTGACATGACACATTCGTTTATGCCATAGTGTTGACTCATCACTATCAGCTTTGGAAAGAAAGCATGATACTCTCCCATTGGGGAAGCATTGTTCATATCAAGCTTGTACATATCCCCTCTCCTGGGAGACCTAAGAAGCACCAACTCCTGAGGAATTGTCATCCCAGGTTTGAGGATGATGCACTCATGTTCTGTGAAAAGCATTTGACGCTTTTGATCACAAAACTGAGAAACACTTAACACGTTGTGTTCAAGTTGTTAGACAAAATTAACTTTGTCAACTTTTAACTTTCCATTGGATATACTTCCTCTGCCAGAAATATATCCTCCGGCCTCACCTCCAAACTGGACAGGACCTCCATCATAATGTTGAAATTGTTGAAGGAGAGATCTGTTCCCTGTCATGTGCCTGGAGCATCCACTATCTACAATCCAAATGTTGTTATTCTTGTCATATGGATGTCCCTGCACATAAGGTGAGATAATTAGTTTTGATTGGAAACCCAAGCCTTGTTGGTCTTGGGTTCTTCCAATGAGAGTGACATGATTGACCCAAAATTTATGCATGGGGGTTCAATAGATGTCTTTGAAGAAGAGGTTTGGGCTACAGCATCTTCCTTGATCTTCCATTCCATCCCTTGGTTGATCATAGAAGATGAGCTTGATGAAGCTTTTGTAGCTTGGCATTCTTCCGAAGCTTCTTTCTTTTCGGAAGAGACCTTCACCACCTTTTCTTCCGAAGCAGTCTTCTTCTGGGATGGTTTCAAGGGGGCTCTTTTGTGAGTCTTTGCAACTTTCACTTCCGAAGCCTTTTTCCTTTCGGAAGAAGAGTTTTCTTCCGAGAGAAGCCTTGCTTCGGAAACAAGCTTTCCCTTTTTCATCACTTGAACCATTTGATATGGTCCAAATGTGAAACCTTCCCTGACTCCTTCTCTTTTAAC
The DNA here is from genome assembly GCA_025215565.1 of Flaveria ramosissima. Taxonomy (NCBI): domain Eukaryota; kingdom Viridiplantae; phylum Streptophyta; class Magnoliopsida; order Asterales; family Asteraceae; genus Flaveria; species Flaveria ramosissima. Next base: position 1,957,937 of record CM046035.1, read on the forward strand.
ATTATTTGCATAATGTGTGCTAGCAAGATTGTAGTAACAATCTTTAGCCATGTGGTTTTGCAGACCACACATTATGCATGCAATGTTAATTTTCTGGGAATCAGAGGGTTGCCGTTTCTTGTTCTTTTTCTTATCATCAGCAACCTTTCCCTTTAACTTCTGATCCTTTGGTAGGATAGGAGTACTGGTATTATACTCCTTTCCTGAATCAGAAGGTCCAACCACCTGAAATCCTGTTGATATGAATACACCCTTTTGCTTTGGGTCTATCTTCAGCTTGGATTCAGCCACCTTCTTGGCAGTTTTTCTGGCTGCTTTAGCCCTGCTTCTTCTGGCTTTGGTGGTCAGGGTTTGATCATCCTTGGCCGGGGAGGGCACAATTACCTGTTCCTTCCCTGTGATGGTCATGGTCTCCACAGTTGCATCACTCTTTGACTCTTTACAAGGTGGGTTAACAGATGGAACCTCTTGCTCTTCAGTACCACACCTTGGCTGTCTTATAGACTCATAAGAGTGTGGTGGAGCAATTTCATTGGTTCCCAACCCACTTTTGTTTTGATAACAAAGTTTGGAGTGAGAGGATGATGCAAGTATGGCTTGGAAGTTTGCTCGGAAATACATACTTCCTGGCTTGAGCCTCAGCTGTGACAAGCTGGGCTTGAGCCTCAGTCAATTTGGATATTAAATCCTTGATTTGAGTCTTGTAGTTGGTGTGTTCATGTTTAAAAGAGATACAGTTTTCTCTAACTCCTCAATTTTCTTTTGGTAGTCAGATTCAGCTCTTTTAAAGTCAGTTTTTAGCACATTTAAAGACTCAATATCGGATTTAATTTCCATATTGTAGTCCTGGTACAATTTAACCTTAGCAATACAAGCAGGGGTACAGAGATGTTCATATACCTTATTTTCATCTGTTCCTGCCATGAGTGCTTGAGCAGGAGTCACATCTTGGACCATAAACCTCCAGTCAACTTCTTGAGCCATAGCTGCTGTTTCAGTTGACTTCCCGTTGGGCTTTGGTGTAGAAGGATGTGAGGAGGCCTGTGAAGTTCCCGGGTTGGACTTGGGAGCCTTGCATTCCCTTGCAAAATGGCCAAGCTGGTTACAGTTGTAACATTTAGCCTTGCTTTTGTCAAACCCAAACTTGCTAGTGATTGGGTTTTGAGGGAATTGCCTTCCAGTTCTCTTAAAGAACTTCTTCGCTCTGTAGGTTAGAAGAGCCATTTGCTGGACAATGTCCACATACTCTATGTCATCTGGACTGAAGCACTCAAGATCATCAAAGCAGAATTGATGATCATTGGAGTGTCCACTCCCTGAGACAAACGCACAGCCCTTCTGAAAGGAGCTTTGCTGAGCTTGATGAGACCTTGGAGTCTCAGGGAATGTGATGTAAGGCCCAGATGAACAAGATGGCTGCTGGGTGTATGACAGGTACTGCTGAGACTGGGAGATACCCGAGCCTTCAGCAACCATTAAAGCGTTGCTAGCAGGAAGGCTCAAGGGTTGCTTGCTTGGTGACCCTTCTTACTTTCCATTTCCAAACGGTATCCATCAAGGATCCCATAGAGTTCGGTCATGGTGAGAGTGTTTAAATTCTCTGTTCTCTTAATGGAGACACAGTAGAAAGTCCACTCATTGGGTAGAGAACTCATGAACTTTCTGGTAAGGTCTCTAAGTTCTTGAGTGATTCCCACAGATTGGAGGGAGGAGATAAGATCCATATGCTTGAAATATTGCTGGCTAAAAGTTTCTCCAGCAACATTGGTGAAGTTCTCAAAACAGTGAGTCCTTCTTTGAATCATTAGAGCTTGAGTACATTTGAGCAAGTGCATCAAAGAGTTCTTTGGCTGACTTACAATGCTCAAACCCCACCGTGATGGAGTTTGGGATTGCAGTCATGAGAACAGTCATAGCATTGCTGTCTATGTCAAGCTTCTTCCTGTCTTCATCGGAGTAGTCTTCAACGGCCTTCTCGATCATGGCACCGTTTCCTCCAGCAACTTTTGGCTTGTACGGGCCATTAACGATGGACTGCCACATCTTGCTATCCTGGTATCTGATGAAGCCTTCCATTCTTCTGCTCCAAGACCTGAAGTTTTCAGGGTCGATGATGGAGCTTTGGTCATCGTTCCCATTTCAACTTCAGATTTGATGAGGGCCATTTTTGAGTGAGGTATAAGGAGGAGTGAAAAACTGGTTGATTAGGATGGTAAGATCTCACAATCAAGAGCCTAAAAAGCTCTGATACCAATTGTAGGATCGGGTTTTGTCCCTTAACACTTGTAATTCTCTCAAACTCACTTATAATATCACTCAAACAAGATGAAGCAATGCCTTTAACAAGAGTTGATAATAATATAATAAGTAATAAAAGGAACAAGCAGGAGTATTTTCAAGGTACTTGTATATATACTTCTCAACTCAAGATTACAAGACACTTACAAGCATGAAACAAGAGTTACAATGAGAAACTATATATACTAGATCCTACAGCCGGTTATACTTGATACCAGCTGGATTCCTAAGACTAAAGCATATACTACAATGCTAAAGTTAAGGTATCTTAGATAAAGTATTATCTAAGATATGGTAGTCATGACATGTCCATGACTTACCTTTTGTCACCAACTAAAGATGGCAACTGTACTTAACATAAAAGGTAAACAGTAGATTAAAGTATGGTCAACTACATGGCTTTTGAGAAAACGCCATGCAGTATCTCAGAGATTTGCAGCGGACTGTCAGACAGACCATACTTATGTCTACTGGATAATAGAAGTGTCTTCCGAAGGTTAACTGGCTTCGGAAGAACAAGTTCTTCCGAAGCCACTTATACTTCGGAAGATGCTTCTATGCTTCCGAGGCTTTGAGGACTTCTGTATACTTCGGAAGTTGACTTCAGAACTTTGTCTTCAAGTCTTTATTCTTCGGAAGTAACTTCTTTATCTTCGGAAGTTGGAGTTTTCCTTCGGAAGTGTATTTTACACTTAGACTTCGGAAGAGCTCCTTCTTCCTTCGGAAGTTCCACACCTGGCTTCGGAAGTCCTTTGTATGTTGTACTCAAAATATTCTAAGTGATATGGTTTTGGTTGCAACAGCCTCTCTTGATCCAACATTTTTCATTCTTGGTTTTGATCTGGAAGGCTTTAAGTTTAGCTTTATTTTCAGGAGAATGATCATGAGTATTGAAGTTCTCTAGTAGTGTGTTTGTGATTGATTCAGGCATAGGTTCATGAGTAAAACCTAATCCTGCTTTTTGTTTCTCTTTTCTTTCACTTACAAGTTTCTACTATCATTTTTGAACTTTTTACTTTTGCCAGATCCATTTGAGTAGCAGCATGTGCTATTTTTCCTGTTCAAGATTCTTTGTCATCTCTTCTAATTCTTTAGACACAATTTCTAAATCTTTTATTGTTTGTTCCATGAATTTTAGAGAGAGATAATCTTTTGATCTGCAGTTTTATGATCGGATTTAAGTTTGCTATGCATAGATTCTTCTTGTTTTAACTTCTCACAGAATTTGAATGAGTAATTTCTGTAGTGTTCAACATGTTCATAACATTATTTGGTGTAAAGTTTTTCTCTCACTTCTGATGGAATTTCAGGAAATTTTGGAGCTGTGGTTTCAGTTTTTGAAGTTGAAGAGTCAACCTTTGGTTGATTAGACTGTGCCATTAGAGCTACTTCATCTGTATCCTCCTTAGGATCAGACTTGTCACTCTAGTCATAGTCATCTTCCTCTTCATCACTTTCCACTTTTGGGTCATTGTTTTCTGGCCAATCTTCTCCTTGAATTTCTGCAATAAGAGATAAACTTGATGTTAATTCATTTGTAAACTGTTCTGCATATGCACTCCAATCATAACCATCTTTTATGCTGACTACTAGAGCTTTCTTTGTTTCATCAGATGATTTGGTTTCTTCTTTGAGCTCAGGCATAGGAAGAATTTGATAAGGCTTTTGAAAAGTCTTTTGAGCTTGTTGAAATATTTGATTGCTTGAGCTCGATTGACCATTTCCTCCATTGTTCCTTGGTGCTTTGCATTCTCTTGAGAAGTGTCCATAGCTGTTATAGTTAAAACATCTAGATTTTGACTTGTCAAATCCAACTGTCTTGTTTGCACTTGGTTTGTATTTCTTGTTGACATAAGAATGTTTTTGAGTTCTGTAGGCAATCATCACCATCTGCCAGTTTAAGTCCATCTCCTCAACATCTTCAGGATCCAACTCAAATAGTTCCTGCAAAACAAAATCTAGTTGAGTTAAATGGCTACCTTGGTATGCTTGAAAACTAGCCATAAACGCAGTGAATGCAGTTTTGGACTCTTCATCCTCTAATAGGATATTAATTACATCTTTAACTTTGCTAGATTTAGCAGAGTTAGATGATGAAGAAGTCTCTGTTTGAACATTTGATGATTGAGTCTGTGGTTTAGGAGGAGGTTGAGAATGAGACTGAGTTGTATAAGCAGGTGCACTGGTAAAAGATGAATCAGTGAAAAATCCTGCTCTAACAAACAGATCTCCCTCTTCTTTAGAACTTTTCTCCTCTTTGTCCAGAATTCTGCTCTATTGTAGTTGCAAAGAGAAGCAAACAAAACTGATATTGTGACATTGATGCTGTTCTATCATTGTTTCTTGAGCTTTCATCAATCTCCACTGATTCTATTTTTGCAATAAGAAGATCTAGATCCATTGGAAACTTCTCAGTATGCTTTGGTAGGGTTACAGTTTGTTTCCATGATGATGGTAAAGCATTGAGTAGTCTGAGATTTAAATCTTCAAGATCAGGTTTGATACCAGCTGTTGACATCTCTGTTGTGAGTTGAACAAATCTGTTCATCATCTGATTTATTGTCTCTCCAGACACATGTTGAAACAATTATAATTGTCTTTTCCGCTTTTGTTTCTTTAGATTTTGGATCTCTTTGCCTCCTTCACAAATAATCTTTAAGGCTTTGTATACAGTGTATCCAGTTTGGTATGCATCTAGCCTTGTAAGAACTTCCAAAGGTAATCCTTTACACATCAATGAGTAGGCTTTAATATCATTCCTAACTCTTTTCAGATCATCTCCTTGAACATTCTTCTGGATATGGTTCTGGAGAATCTTTTGTGTACACAAATCCTCTATCAGGCCCATCAGTAATAATAGGAATGTATGGTCCTTTTTCTATGGATTTCCAAAGATCAGTGTCAATGGAATTAAAATGTTGTTTTAGCCTAAGTGACCAGTTTTTGAAATCAGCTCTGTTTTTAAGTTTTGGAACTCTGTTTTCAGAATCTTCTGATTTCACCATTCTTATATTTTTGTTTGTTTTAGAGTTTTGAATTAAGAAAATAGATGCAAAAGTTTTTGAGAAATTTTACTTTTTAAAAAAAATTCTAAGTGTCAACGTAATACGCCTGAACAGTGGTTATACGTCCAAACAGTTGATGCGCCTGAATTGAGAAACGTCTAAGGGAATGCCTTAGAAAATTTTCCAAAACGTCCAAGGTTTATGCGCCTGAACAGTTCTAAAACGCCTGAACAGTTGTCAAGCGCCTAAATAGTTGTCATGCGCCTAAACACTTGTAATTTTTCTCAACAAAGGTGATACGTCTGAGATTCTTCTCTTCAACAGTATTCAAACGACTGACTAAAAAGCGTCCACACAATGTTAAAACGCCTACACAGTGTTAATGCGCCTAACACTTAGACATTTTTTCAGTCAATTTTAGCTCATGCGCCACATTCATCATCTTCATATGAATGTAACAAACTCAAATCTTCTGAATTCTTCAAATGTTGATGAATTCAATCGAAACTTTCCAATTAAGTGAGTTTAATGCCGATTAACAATCTTCTAACATCAATTTCATTCAATTTCAACAACAAATCACTCAAGTTTGATATTTTCAATCCGAAAACTTCAAACCCTTTTCGAACACAAATTCAACACAATTGACTTGAATTTGATAAATTGAACTGCAAATTGTGATTCAGATTATGTTTCTGATGATGAAACACAACTGAAATTCACAAATTTTCAATTGAATTGTATCACAATCACAGATTCAGTGAGATTTTTTGAGTTTTTAGAGTTCGAACAAAAACTTCAAAAATCAATCACTAACAGCTTTCCAACAGCTCTGATACCATTTGATAGGATCGAATGTACCAATCTGTGATAACAATTCAATGAAATTCACACAAAGTAATCAAATCAAAACAAGATATCAACAAAATTCAAGTTTTCATTAATATCAAGTTCAGACAATTACAAAGTATGAAAGCAGGTTCGAATACGATTCTTAGTTTTCTAATACCTGTAAGTCTAAACTATTTATACTGAATACAAAAAGTAAAGGAACTAACTAATTACACAAATAGTCCCTATACTATTACAAAATGTTAAAAGACAACTAAAGACAACATGTTAATCTTTTTAAGAGCACTAACATCATTATACTTGTGGGACCAAATAGATCCATCTGCAATAAGTGTAATGGAGTGGTGATGGAGTTAACAACTTTGGATTTATGAGATGCCCTATGTTGCTTCCCTTTCAAGCATGCAACACAGTTATCTTTGCAGAAAAATTCCTTTTTAGGCAAACCATTGTTGGACCAAAAGAACCAATGAGCCTGATCAGAAAAACCTCTAAGTCCCACAGACATTACAACTGCTGATGAAGATCACAACAGCTGAAGACATCAGCTGATTACAAAGGTCTGAAGACAAAGTCTGAAAGCAAAGAACTGAAGACAAAGTCTGAAGATGAAGTGCTGAAGACAAAGACTGAAGACCAGAGTGATCAGCAGTTGTCACAACAGCTGAAGTTGTTAACTTCAGTAGTTGTGATGGTTTTACTTTTCAGTATTTGTAACTTTACATTTCAGTAGTTTATTGTTTTCAGTAGTTGTTAGTCAGTAGTTTCATGTAATTGTACTTAGCATTCTCTGAGATGTAATCAGTTGTTGAGAACATCTCAGTAGTTTGCATATTTCAGTTGTTTTGTAAATTCTGTTAGATGTCACTATCAAGTGACATCAGCAGACGTCACATTCCTCTATATAAGGGATGTTGACCTAGCTGTATTCTAACCGAAGCATTACGCGTGAATGAAAACATTCCTTTAACAGAAATATTCTCTCTATAATTGTGATTGAGTGTTTGCATATTTACTACTTTTCTTGCTTGAATTCGATCTTAATTCGTGATATTCCGCTGCATAATTCAAATCTAATTGATCCGATCCTATCAAATGGTATCAGAGCAGGTTAATCATTGATCGATCTAACAATTGATCATTGAAACTGTTCTTTTGATAGCAAGGTTGATCGAATTAGTATTTTTGCAAGAATTGATTATAGTGATTGATTTTCTGTGCTTCCGGTTAATTAATTGAGATTCTAATTGTGTTTTCTAAGTGTGTTGTTGAGTTTTCAAACTAGACCGATTTTAATCTCATTGATTTCAATTGAATTAGTAAAATGACTACTTCAATGAATGATCCTCACAATACTGGCTCCTCAACTAAGCCTCCAATGCTTGTTAGGAGTGAGTATAACATATGGCAACGCCGAATGCTCCATCACCTGTCTGTTAACAGTTCAGGTTGTTGGAAGTCTGTGGTTCATGGACCATACAAGCCTATGGTGAGTAATCCTGAAACCAAGGAGATGGTTCCTAAAAAGAAGGAACAATATTCTGATGAGGATTTAAAACTGTTTGAGATTGATGCTAAAGCCCATGGAATTCTGGCCATGGCACTGCCTAATGAAATCTATTCTGGGCTCATGCATCATGAAACTGCTTATGATCTCTGGGTTGCTCTGAAGGAACAATTTGGAGGAACTGATGAGGTCTTAGCAAACAACAGAGAAATCCTTGCCCAGCAATATGAGACATTCTCTCATAGGAAGGGTGAGACACTGACTCAACAGTTTGAGCGGTTTTCATGTTTAATTTCTGAGCTTAAAATGGTTCAACATGAATACACAAACAGCCAGATGAATAACAGATTCCTCAGATCCCTGCCTGAGAGATGGGACACTTACACCATTGTCCTACGCTCTAGTGCAAATCTGGATACTCTATCTCTCACCCAACTTCATGGGAAACTCTTAACATTTGAGAGAGAGATAGAACAGAAAAGGAAACTATCTTCATCTGGAAAGCTCACTGATGACTTTGTACCAGGCAATACTGCTCTGGTTGGTCATGAGTCTGAATATGCTTCATCTGAAAGTTCATATGATGAGCATATTGATTTCTCTTCAAACAGTGGAAATCATGCTTTTGTTGGAGTTGAGGGAAACTCAGGTTTAATGTTGATAATTTGTGTTTTATGATGGATGATTTGAAAGGAATTGCTGATGATGATCTGGAAGAGATGGATATTTGAGCCAAATGGCATTGATTAATATCAGATCTCAAAAGTTTTATAAGAGAACAGGTAGGAAATTTCCTGGTCTCTCTGGCAAAACCAAGGTTGGTTTTGACAAGAGTAAGTTGAGATGTCACAAGTGCCACAGACTTGGACATTTTGCTAGAGAGTGTAGATCATCTGGATCTAACTCATCTGCACCCTTTGTGACTTTTCCAAGTAATAATTCACAATCCAAAGGGCAACATCCTACCAGTTCTGATCATCATTCACAACATCAATCATCTCCTGCATACTTTGTCCCTCAAAGCCCCATGCCATATCCTTATCCATGCTTTTACATGCCTCAGTCTGGTCAAGTTTCAGTACCCATGGCTCAACAACCACATGCTCTACCTGATCCTCAGCCATCTCAAACAAATCAGCAATCTCAACCTCAATCTCATCAGAGCTTTTTCACCCCTGAGGTTGTTGACTGGAGCAGCCTACCAGATGATGTCTCTGGTTATTCTGAGCAATTTGCTGGTGCTGGTCAACATGGTGGTGACAATCCTTTTGGAAACCTTGCTTTAATGGCCCTGGAATCTACTGATGACAATCCTTCATCATCACAGGTACCACAGGTATCTTCTGAGGCTAAGGCCAAGATATGTTCTGAATCATGCATAGCTGCTTTTGTTTCTATTAGGGAAGCAAATGTAGCTTTAATTAATCAAAATCTTGACCTAGAAAAAGCAATTTCCAAAAGAAAATCTGAGTTTGAGTCTGTTTTAAAAGAGAAGGATGAGGAGATTTATAAACTTAAATGTCAAATTACTGATGAAAAAGCAAAGGTAGAGGTCATTCTAGAAAATCACAAGAATCTCAAAGAAACACTTGCAGCTACCCAAGTTGATTGTGAACGATGGGTAACATCCTGCAAGGGATTTGAAATGCTTCTCAGTAAGCAAACTGCTTCCAATGTGAAGTTTGGGATTGGGTATAATCATACCATACCTCCCACAGATTTTACTCCCAAGTTAGAAGTACAATCTGAGGTTGAGAGTCATTCCCAAACCACATCATCAGGTGTTTCATCCTTAAATGAAAATTCAAAATCTGAGGATGAAGATAGTGTGAGTATCTCAGTTAATCAAATAACTGATGATCCCACTGCTTCGAAACACTTGATCAAGAAGAGGCTGAGAAATTCAGGTGTTGTTCCACAAGGTACTCAAAGTACTGAAGGGCAAAACACAACACCTGAAGAGCATTTTAAATCAGAGGAAAACAAGCATTCCTTGACAACTGCTGAAGAATCTATCAGGATTCTAAAAAGTACTGATAGAAAACCACTGAAGAAGAAATCTTCAGTTGTTGAAAATCCTTCAGTACTTCCCAAAAGTACTGAAAGGAAGAAAGTACTGAAGAACAAATCTTCAGTAGTTTCATCAACTTCAGCAGTTGATCAAGAAAAGATGAAAAGAAAGCCATGTGAAATATGTGGTTTGTTCAATCATCTGACTGATGAATGCTGGTATAACAAGGGTTTAAAATTCAATAAAGAGAAAATCATTAAGCAGGAAATGCATAAAATGAAAAATGAATTTCAAACCAAGTTTGTACCACAATCATCTCATTCTATAAACCTAAGCTTTCTCAAAAAGTCACTAAGGAGGAAGGGGTTTTTCAAACAACAGCTGCAAATATTCCTCAGGGAATATTGAAAACTCAGACTAAGTCTGTGTCTTTTCAAAAGAAGGATGTAGTGAATAACAAGAACAAATCATCTACAAGTACTGATGTGTCAACTGAGTTGAAAACTCTGTCAACAAATCAGACACAACTTGTGATGATGGTTCAACATCTATTGGGGAGAGTTAACCAATTAGATGTTTCTGTGATTAAACCACTGAAAAGGATACCTAAGCCAAAATCCAAGGAATCCTTTTCAGCATCATCTACATCTTCAAAAGCTGTTAATCATGCACAACCTGTTAGTTTAACATCTGTTGATGAAAACAGACCCAAAACCAAAAAGGTTTGGGTCTCAAAGGCTAACTAATGTTTGTGATAAATGCAGGGTTCTTCATCATGCCAAAGAAGCATCTGGTATGTGGACAGTGGAGGATCCATGCACATGACAGGGAGCAGCTCTCTTCTTCATGACTATTCCCAAAGGAAGAAGGGATTTGTTTCTTTGGAAATGATGCCAAGGGTTACATCATTGGGAAGGGTTTTGTCTCAAATGGAGAGATAAGATTTGATGATGTTAACCATGTGGAGAACCTCAAATACAATCTTTTGAGTGTCAGTCAAATGTGTGATAAAGGGCATGTTGCACTTTTCACAAGTCAAAACTGTCGGATTCTGTCTTCCACAGTTTTGCACAAGATTGACAAAATATTGGATGAGTATACTCTCCTGAAGGCCAACAGGATTGGAAGAGTATATGCTTTAGATCTATCAAAGAAAATTGATCTAAAAGGCCATCCATGTTTGTTCTCCAAAGCCTCTCCTCAAGAATCTGAACTATGGCATAGAAGGCTGGGTCATGTGAATTTCAAGAACATGAATCAGCTCATTCATCATGGTTTAGTGAGAGGCTTGCCATTAAGGAGTTCAAGTGTGATGATACCTGCCCAGCTTGCTTAAAAGGAAAGCAACACAAAGCTTCATTCCCCTCTATAGAAGAACCTAAGTCCACTGCCTGCTTGCAATTACTGCACATGGATCTTTTTGGTCCTGTGAGAGTAATGAGCATGGCAAAGAAAAAGTACTGTCTGGTAATTGTGGATGATTACTCAAGATATGTATGGACTTTCTTCTTGCACTCCAAGGATGAGGCTGCTCAAAGTATCATCTATTTTGTGTTACATGTGGAAAAGCAGCATTCACTTCCAGTTAAGTGTGTGAGAAGTGATAATGGGACAGAGTTTAGGAATCACACTCTTGATGAATTCTATTTGTCTAAGGGAATCAAAAGACAATATAGTATTCAAAGAACTCCAGAGCAAAATGGAGTGGTGGAGAGAAAGAACAGGACCCTGATTGAAGCTGCAAGGACAATTTGGCTGACTCTGGTTTGCCACTAACCTTTTGGGCTGAAGCTGTCAATACAGCTTGCTATGTTCAGAATAGAGTATTAGTGAATCAGAGGTTGATGAAGACTCCTTATGAGCTCTTACATCATTTGGCTCCTTTGATTTCATTCTTTAGAGCATTTGGGTGTCCATGTTATATTCTTAACACAAAGAGTATACTTCAGAAGTTTGATTCCAAGGTGGATGCAGGGTATTTTGTTGGGTATTCATCTACTTGCAAGGCATACAGAGTGTTCAACTGCAGAACAAAGATTGTTGAAGAGACTTTGCATGTCAAGTTTAATGAATCCCCAAAAGACAAGATTCCTCAAAACCCTGTTGAGATGTTTGACTTGGACATACTGCAATATGTTCCATATCAGCCTCCACCTGTTGTGGTCTCTGAAGTTCCATCCTCTCCAACTGAAGATACAAATGCAAGTTGTAGTGATCATCTGCCTGTTTCTACTACACTTGATGTTCCTGTAGCCTCAGCAGCTCCATCCACAACAAATGCTGATGAAATCTCTGAATCCTCTACTTCATTTGAACTGCCATCTCAGTCTAGGTTTCAAGAGTCTACATCAACATCTGCTGCTGCTGAATCTTCTACAAACACTTGCACAGATATTATTGCATATCAAGAATTGAAGAATCATCCCATGTCCCAGATCATTGGTGACATAACTGCTGGTGTTTCAACAAGAAGTCAATTGTCCAATTTTTGTCTCTATGCTCTCTTCATCAGTCAGCAAGAGCCAAAGAATTATCATGTTGCCTTAAGGGACAATGGATGGGTTGAAGCCATGCAGCTTGAGCTTCTTCAATTTCAAAAACAGCAAGTGTGGGAACTGGTTCCTCTACCCCAAGGTAAGTGTGCAATAGGCACTAAATGGGTGTTTAGGAATAAAACTGATGAAAAAGGCCAAATTGTCAAGAACAAGGCCAGACTGGTTGTACAGGGGTTTTCACAAGAAGAAGGTATTGATTATGATGAAACCTTTGCCCCTGTAGCCAGACTGGAGGCAATTCGATTGTTTTTAGCTTATGCTGCTTTTCATAACCTTAAAGTTTTTCAAATGGATGTCAAAAGTGCATTTTTATATGGTAAAATAAAAGAAGAAGTTTATGTGTGTCAACCACCAGGTTTTGAAGATCATAAACACCCTGATTGGGTGTATAAGCTTGATAAGGCTCTTTATGGGTTGAAACAAGCACCCAGAGCCTGGTATGAAACATTATCTAACTTTCTTCTTCAAAATAATTTCACTAGAGGCTCCATAGATAAAACTTTGTTCATAAAGAAAGCTGGCATGCATAAGCTCCTTGTTCAAATTTATGTTGATGATATTATTTTTGCATCATCTGATCCACAGTTGTGTGATGCATTCACAAAATTGATGCAACAAAAGTTTGAAATGAGTGCAATGGGAGAATTACAGTTCTTTCTGGGTTTACAAATCAAACAACTGACTGATGGAACTTTCATTCATCAGTCAAAATACACAAAAGATTTGTTAACCAAGTTTGATTACAAAACTGTAAACCTGTTCTACTCCCATGTGCAGCAACACACAACTGGATGCTGATCAAAAAGGTAAAGCAGTTGATGAAACTCTTTACAGATGTATGATTGGTTCCTTGATGTACCTAACAGCTTCTAGACCAGATATTATGTTTGCAACTTGTGTCTGTGCTAGATTTCAGGCTGCTCCTAAGGACTCCCATATGATTGCAGTCAAGAGGATCTTTAGATATTTGCAAGGAACTAAATCTCTAGGACTATGGTATTCCACTGGGCACTCTTGTAAATTGGTTGCTTTTTCTGATAGTGACTATGCAGGGTGTAAGTTAACCAGAAAATCAACTTCTGGTGGATGCCAATTTCTAGGCAACTGTTTGGTCTCTTGGCAGAGTAAGAAACAAACATCAGTTGCTACATCCACAGCTGAAGCAGAGTACATTGCAGCTGCAAGCTGTACATCTCAGGTACTTTGGCTTCAAAATCAGTTATTGGATTATGACATTACAGAGACTAAGACTCCATTATTAATGGATAGTTCTTCAGCTCTTTGTATTGTTAAGAATCCTGTCCAGCATTCTAGGACCAAACATATTGAGATCAGACATCATTTCATTAGGGATTGCTATGAGAAAGGTCTGATTGATCCAAAGTTTGTGCCTAGTGCTGATGAGCTTGCAGATATATTTACTAAGCCTTTGGATAGTGCAACTTTTCATAATCTTGTACTCAGGCTTGGTATGCTGCAACTAGAATAATTTGACAACTACTGATGCTCTTAGTTCATAAATACTGATGAGCATTAGTATACTTTTGTCAAAAATAAGTGCTGATAAGTCATTTTATCTTCAGTAGTTTTACAACTACTGAAGACTAAATTACTTAAAAGTACTGAAGTACCTTATTTGTTCGAAAATACTGATGTAGTTCAAACTACTGATGTCTTTTGTAATAAATAAGTACTGATGACCAATGAAACATCTGAAAATCAGATGATCTGATGAGTAAGTGTCAAGGTCATTGAAACAGCTGAACTTTGTGAATTGACGACAACTACTGTTTCATTTCCAATCAACTGAAGCCAAAACCAAGTCTTCAGTAGTTTTAACAACTACTGATGACCAACACCAAGTCTTCAGTTGTTTACAACATCTGAAAGTTAAAACCATGTCTTCAGTTGTTTTCTAACACCTGATGACTAACACCAACACTTTTAGTTGTTTTCCCTCAGCCGTTTCATAACCTATATATACCTAACCCTAACTTCAACCTTTTCATAACCCACTTTCCAAACGTTCATCTTCCATTAATGGCGACCATGCAAATCAAACCTCGACACAACTGTGTTGCTCATCTTACCAAATCACCTTTCTGGAACAAGTTTGATGCTGCTATCGACTTGATGGTTGATTCCCAATACCGCACAGCCTTTCTCCACAATCCAACCATCTACCCGATACCCTGTGCCAATTCTGGACAAACGTTACCGTTCATACTGCTGAGAATGATGCCACCATCACTCTCCAGTCTTTTGTTAACCAGAAACGGGTGATCATCACTCCTGAGATCATTCGTCAAACCCTAGACCTGAATGATGCCACCTATCCCACCAAGTACCCAAAAGGCACCATTGATCTTTCTTTTGCTAATCATGGTTATGAAGGTGACCTAAGTGCTACTACCATCCTGAAGAAGCACTTCCATGATGCTGAGCGACTCATATTTCACATGATCAATGTCTGCCTGGCTCCCAAAACATCCTCTTGGGATCAAATGTCATCCAGATGGCAACAGGTATTATATTCTATCCTTGAACATCAAAATCTAAATTTTTCTGATATTATCTTTTTGGAACTTAAAGATTTGGCATTGAAACCTGTGGCAAATAGATGGATATTATATCCAAGGTTTCTTATGGCAATCATTTTAAACCAATTAAAATCTGATGGCCTTGTTGGCCTTGGAGTCCCTGCTCTGCTGGTTTTACCAGAGGTATACTCCAGGCACAACTCAAACCCACAACTCAAAGAGGCTGCCAAACTGCTCAAACCCAAGCAGAGGGAACCCACAGCCTCCACCTCCAAATCTAAAGTCCCCTCCAAACCCAAACCAAAGAAAACCAAAAAGGCTACTCAGGGAGTTGAGTCCCCTGATGATGCCCCTGTAGCACAAACGCAGGATGAGACTACAAGCTTTAATCCCCTTGTAGTTTCAATGACTCCACCAGCTGAAACCGCTCAGGTATCCTCTCAACAGGATCCTGATGCAACCAAAACCACATTGCTGGAATCTATCTCACTTGAGAAGATTGCCATTGAAGAGCACCACTCTCCCCAGGTGCAAACCTTTTCACCCCCATCTCCCACTGATACCACCCCTACAAGCCCAACTGTAGTCATTGCACAAGTGCTGACTCAGCTACATTCCTCTACCCCTCCCCAGAAACCTGTTACTACTGGGAAAACCTCAACAGCTGAGGGAGAGGATCAAAATGTAGTTGATACCCAACAGCATAGGGATTCTAAAGTTCAGTCTCCTAGTGTAGATGTGGAGACTAGAACATCTGGTGAGGCTACCTCTTCCCCTATTTCAGCACATGAACATGATGAAACAGGTATCATCTCTAAGACCTCACCAGAGGCAACTGTCAATGAAGGACATGCTCCTGAGGCAGGAAGTCCCCAGTTCCAAGACAAAGGGGCACATGTGATCACTGATTTACACTCAGCACATGTTCATCCTGATTCACTCAGGAGGTCAGCTGATTCAGTTTATACTGATGATGACCTGGGCTTTTTCTTTGAAGTCTTAGCCCAAAATACTATTCTTGAGGCTGAGGTTTGTAGATTAAAAGATCTGCTTCCCATCATGCCTCAGGAATCAAGACCATCTGCCCCAATAAACCCGCAGATGGCAGCTTCTGTTGAAGCTTCACCAAACACTGAGCCACTCAAATCAAACAAACCACCAGCCTCTGGCTCAGGCACCATTTCTCAGGGAGAGAACCCCTCTGAGCAAATGGTTGCTGCTTTCAAATCTTCCTTACCTCTCATCACCCCCATCATCACATCTATTGTTCATAAAACCATTGATGAGAGGCTTTCCTCAGATATTAAATCCCTTGTGACTGATGCTGTGTTAAAGCACCTTTCTGACATTAAAACCCCTGAACCCAATGCAACCAAAAAGGGGGAGTCTAAGTCAGTAAAGGAAGATAAAAGGAAGAGAGCTGAAGAGGAAGAAGCTAAGGAAGAGAATAAAGGCAAAGAGATCATCACCTATAAAAGAAAGAAAAGTATTGGTGAACAAACTGAAGATGAGAAGAGGTTAGATGAGATGATCAAAGAAGCTGATGACCAACATAGCAGATCCATGGACAGGATCATTGATCAGCTCTTTAGGCAAGGATTTGATACTGCCACACTTGACTCAGAGATCAGGAGACTTGAGATTCAAGAAATTGAGGATCGATGGGCAAGTTGCAATGAAGAAGAAAGGGAGAGATTAGAGGCTATGATTAGATTCCTCTCTAAACATTTGGGAAGACCTATCATTGAGATTAAGTCATGGTCCAGAGATAGCATCTTGGAGATAACTACCAAAATATGCTCATCTGAAAGCTTCAACAAAGGCTTAATCATTGAAGCTCTGGATGAAGCTGGTGCTGGGAAGAGAACTGATATGGCCAAGTTATCCAAAGCCACCCTCACCAACAAAATGATAGAGCAGCCCTTAAAATCTCCCTTACCAAAAAATCTTCCAAGCCAACCTCACAACCAAAACAGCCAATCTCAAAACCTTCAAAACAACCAACCTCTCAACCTCCAAAACAATCAACCTCACAACCATCTAAACCAATCCCTTCACCCAAGAAACCCATCCAAGATTCCACCAGTGAAGCACCCAAAAGAAAAAGAAGGCTGCTGAGGATGGAAGAAGAAGAAGAAGAGGATGAAGAAGACAATCTGCCAATATCTGCTATTCTTGAAAAGAAGAAACTGAAGCCTAGGAGTCAATCACAAACAATAACTCCTGAAACTCAAAGGCAGATAGTTAAGGTCAAAATTGAAGAAGAAGAACAGCAGAAGCAGCATGATGAGCAGTTTCTTAGAATGGTTGACAAGGACTTCCCTCAGTCCTCATCCATTCAAGCTATGAAGATTCAAGCTCAGAGGCTGTACACTCTCAGACATACTTTTCAACATCAAAAAGAAAGAGTGAGGATTTGGCCAGATCCCAGGGTAAGTTCTAGAATTCACAAGAAAAATTTACCAAGTAGATATCATGGCCAAGTAAGAAAGACTTTGAATGCTGCAATCATGTTGGCCATGGTAGTCTCACCCTGGGAAATCATTGAAGAATTCAAGAGAGCTCACACATCCAAATCAACCCCTATGTCTATTCTTGAGAACAAAATGATCAAGAAGGGGTTGTTGTACAAAAGACTTGAAGATCTTCAGAAGAGTGAACTCCAGTTGTTGCTCGAAGGCTCTCATCCAGATGAATTCGCATATAGAGAGATAACAACTGTTGAGTTGAAGAATGGGAAGACAGTGAGATATCTGTCTGAATACTATGGGCCTGAGTTCTTCTTTGAGGGAGAAGCAGAAGAACTCACTAAGGAGGAACAAGTTGTTCTCCTTGAGGCCTATGCAAGGGAGTCTTTCAGACTCATCAATGGGAAATAGGTTTCATGGTTGGGACAAGACTCTGTGTCCAATTTCCCCAAGACAGAGTTCCTTTCCATACTTAGCCAATCAAATGATTAGAAACCTTTTCCTGGCCTATGCTTATTTGTCTACCTCTGAAGCTGATCAAGAGAGTAATTTTGCCAAAGAATAAGTGGGATCTTCAATAAAGTTAGAGGTTTTGGCTGCATTGGTTCAGGGGGAGTTTGTTGGACCAAAAGAACCAATGAGCCTGATTAGAAAAACCTCTAAGTCCCACAGACATTACAACTGCTGATGAAGATCACAACAGCTGAAGACATCAGCTGATTACAAAGGTCTGAAGACAAAGTCTGAAAGCAAAGAACTGAAGACAAAGTTTGAAGATGAAGTGCTGAAGACAAAGACTGAAGACCAGAGTGATCAGCAGTTGTCACAACAGCTGAAGTTGTTAACTTCAGTAGTTGTGATGGTTTTACTTTTTAGTATTTGTAACTTTACATTTCAGTAGTTTATTGTTTTCAGTAGTTGTTAGTCAGTAGTTTCATGTAATTGTACTTAGCATTCTCTGAGATGTAATCAGTTGTTGAGAACATCTCAGTAGTTTGCATATTTCAGTTGTTTTGTAAATTCTGTTAGATGTCACTGTCAAGTGACATCAGTAGACGTCACATTCCTCTATATAAGGGATGTTGACCTAGCTGTATTCTAACCGAAGCATTACGCGTGAATGAAAACATTCCTTTAACAGAAATATTCTCTCTATAATTGTGATTGAGTGTTTTACATATTTACTACTTTTCTTGCTTGAATTCGATCTTAATTCGTGATATTCCGCTGCATATTTCAAATCTAATTGATCCGATCCTATCAAATGGTATCAGAGCAGGTTAATCATTGATTGATCTAACAATTGATCATTGAAACTGTTCTTTTGATAGCAAGGTTGATCGAATTAGTATTTTTGCAAGAATTGATTATAGTGATTGATTTTCTATGCTTCCGGTTAATTAATTGAGATTCTAATTGTGTTTTCTAAGTGTGTTGTTGAGTTTTCAAACTAGACCAATTTTAATCTCCTTGATTTCAATTGAATTAGTGAAAATGACTACTTCAACGAAAGATCCTCACAATACTGGCTCCTCAACTAAGCCTCCAATGTTTGTTAGGAGTGAGTATAACATATGGCAACGCCGAATGCTCCATCACCTGTCTGTTAACAGTTCAGGTTGTTGGAAGTTTGTGGTTCATGGACCATACAAGCCTATGGTGAGTAATCCTGAAACCAAGGAGATGGTTCCTAAAAAGAAGGAACAATATTCTGATGAGGATTTAAAACTGTTTGAGATTGATGCTAAAGCCCATGGAATTCTTGCCATGGCACTGCCTAATGAAATCTATTACATGACACATTCGTTTATGCCATAGTGTTGACTCATCACCATCAGCTTTGGAAAGAAAGCATGACACTTCACCTATTGGGGAAGCATTGTTCATATCAAGCTTATACATATCCCCTTTCCGGGAGATCTAAGAAGCACCAATTCCTGAGGAATTGTTATCCCGGGTTTTAGGATAATGCACTCATGTTTTGTGAAGAGCATTTACTACTTTTGATCACAAAACTGAGAAACACCTATTAGGTTGTGTTCAAGCTGTTTGACAAAGTGAACTTTGTCAACTTTTAATTTTCCATTAGATATACTTCCTCTGCCAGAAATATATCCTTCGGCCTCACCTCCAAACTGGATAGGACCTCCATCATAATGTTGAAATTATTGAAGGAGAGATCTCTTCCCTGTCATGTGCCTGAAGCATCCACTATCCACAATCCAAACATTGTTATTCTTGTCATATGGATGTCCCGGTACATAAAATAAGATGATTAGTTTTGATTGGAAACCCAAGCCTTGTTGGTCTTGGGTTCTTCCAATGAAAGTGACATAATTGAACCAAAATTTATGCATGGGGGATCAATGGATGTCGTTGAAGAAGAGATTTAGGCTGCAACATCTTTCTTGATTTTCCATTCCATCCCTTGGTTGATCATAGAGGGTGAGCTTGTTGAAGCTTTTGTAGCATGGCTTTCTTCCGAAGCTTCTTTCTTTTCGGAAGAATCCTTCACCACCTTTTCTTCCGAAGTAGTCTTCTTCTGGGATGGTTTCAAGGGGATTCTTTTGTTCTTTTGAGTCTTGACAGCTTTAGCTTCCGAAGCCATTTTCCTTTCGGAAGAAAGACTTTCTTCCGAAAGCAATCTTGCTTCGGAAACAAGCTTTCCCTTTTTCATCACTTGAACCATTTGATAAGGTCCCAATGAGAAACCTTCCCTGACTCCTTCTCTTTTAACATTATTTGCATAATGTGTGCTAGCAGGATTGTAGTAACATCTTTGGCCATGTGGTTTTGCCGACCACACATTTTGCATGCAATGTTAATCTTTTGGGAACTTGAGGATTGCTATTTCTTATTTTTTTTCTTCATCAGCAACCTTTCCTTTTAACTTCTGATCCTTTGGTAGGACAGAAGTGCTGGTACTACACTTATTTTCTGAATCAGAGTTTCCTCGACCTGGAATACAGCTGAGATGAATACACCCTTTTGCCTTGCATTCCCTTGCAAAATGGCCAAGCTGGTTACAGTTGTAACATTTAGCCTTGCTTTTGTCAAACCCAAACTTGCTGGTGATTGGGTTTTGAGGGAATTGCCTTCCAGTTCTCTTAAAGAACTTCTTCGCTCTGTAGGTTAGAAGAGCCATTTGTTGGACTATGTCCACATACTCTATGTCATCCGGGCTAAAGCACTCAAGATCATCAAAGAAGAATTGATGATCATTGGAATGTCCACTCCCTGAGACAAATGCACAGCCCTCCTGAAAGGAGCTTTGCTGAGCTTGATGAGACCTTGGAGTCTCAGGAAATATGATGTAAGGGCTAGATGAACAAGATGGCTACTGGGTGTAGGTCAGGTACTGCTGAGACTGGGAGATGCCTGAGCCTTCAGCAACCATTAAAGCGTTGCTAGCAGGAAGGCTCAAGGGTCTGCTTGCTTGGTGACCCTTCTTGCTTTCCATTTCCAAACGGTATCCATCAAGGATCCCATAAAGTTCGGTCATGGTGAGTGTATTCAAATTCTCTGTTCTCTTGATGGAGACACAGTAGAATGTCCACTTATTGGGTAGAGCACTCATAAACTTTCTAGTAAGGTCTCTAAGTTCTTGAGTGATTCCCACAGATTGAAGGGAAGAGATAAGATCCATATACCTGAAATATTGCTGGCTAAAAGTTTCTCCGGCAACATAGGTGAAGTTCTCAAACTGCTGCTTCAGTGAGTCCTTCTTTGAATCATTCGAGCTTGAGTACATTTGAGTAAGAGCATCAAAGAGTTCTTTGGCAGACTTACAATGCTCAAACCCCACCATGATGGAGTTTGGGATTGCAGTCATAAGAACAGTCATAGCATTGCTGTCTATGTCAAGCTTCTTCCTGTCTTCATCGGAATAGTCTTCAACGGCCTTCTCGATCATGGCACCGTTTCCACCAACAACTTTTGGCTTATACGGGCCATTAACGATGGATTGCCACATCTTGCTATCCCGGTATCTGATGAAGCTTTCCATTCTTCTGCTCCAAGACTTGAAGTTTTCAGGGTCGATGATGGGAGCTTTGGTCATCGTTCCCATCTCAACTGCAGATTTGTTAAGGGCCATTTTTGAGTGAGGTATAAGGAGGAGTAAAAAAAATTGGTTGATTAGGATGGTAAGATCTCACAATCAAGAGCCTAAAAAGCTCTGATACCAATTGCAGGATCGGGTTTTGTCACTTAAACACTTGTGATTCTTTCAAACTCACTTATAATATCACTCAAATGAGATGAAGCAATGCCTTTAACAAGAGTTGATAATAATATAATAAGTAATCAAAGGAACAAGCAGAAGTATTTTCAAGGTACTTGTATATATTACTTCTCAACTCAAGATTACAAGACACTTACAAGCATGAAATAAGAGTTACAATGAGAAACTATATATACTAGATCCTACAGCCGGTTATACTTGATTCCAGCTGGAAACCTACGACTAAAGCATATACTACAATGCTATAGTTAAGGTATCTTAGATAAAGTATTATCTAAGATATGGTAGTCATGACATGTCCATGACTTACCTTTTGTCACCAACTAAAGATGGCAACTATACTTAACATAAAAAGGTAAACAGTAGATTAAAGTATGGTCAACTACATGGCTTTTGAGAAAACGCCATGTAGTATATCAGAGATTTGCAGCGGAGTGTCAGACAGGCCATACTTATGTCCATTGGATAATAGAAGTGTCTTCCGAAGGTTAACTGGCTTCGGAAGAACAAGTTCTTCCTAAGCCACTTATACTTCGGAAGATGCTTCTATGCTTCCGAGGCTTTGAGGACTTCTTGTACTTCGGAAGTTGACTTTAGATCTTTGTCTTTAAGTCTTGATCTTCGGAAGTAGCTTCTTTGTCTTCGGAAGTTGGAGTTTTCCTTCGGAAGTGTATTTTACACTTAGACTTCGGAAGAGCTCCTTCTTCCTTCGGAAGTTCTACACTTGGCTTCGGAAGTCCTTTGTATGTTGTACTCAAAATCTTCTACGTGACTTAGTTTTGGTTGCGACAGCCTCTCTAGATCCAACAAACTCCCCCTAGGCTGATGCTACCAAAACTTCACTTATTTCTGCTTCTCAAAGCTTTCAGCACCATAGACAAAAGATATTTGTCTGTCTCTCTGTTCTTCCCGGAAGTAGTGCTGAGAAGCTTGTACAAGTCATTCGTGGATAGGAGATCCAGTCTATCACTTTGAATGACATGTACCCTTTGTTGTGACCCCTGAAGAGAGTTAGTTGACGGGAGTTATAGTCATACTCCCATCTAACTATGGTCTCAAGTTCAGGACCTTCAACCATTTGAAGAAAGGCTTTGCCTTTGGTTGCTGATCCTTTCCTTTCCTCCTCCTCTCTCAGTTTTAACTCCTTTTCGACCTTGCTTCTAGCAGTAAGCTCGGCCATATGAAGGCTGCCTAGATGATTTCTGATGTGGGCAGCTACATCGGAGTTTGAAGGGTTGGAGAATGGTTTCTCTGCTAACTCAGCAATATCGAACCTGCTTAAGTGTAGCAGAGATGAGGCATTCAGCCTGTTAAGCTCTCCATTCTCTCTCTCAACAACAAAGTTGTGAGAAGAGTCTTCAAACTTCCACTGGATTATCTTCTTTCTGGGTACAAGAGGTTGTCTTGGTACCCTATCTCCTTTCTTTGTATCCAGCAGAGTCACCAGCTTTCTCCTCAGCTTCTTTTCTTCCTCATTCAATGTATCTGAATTGAGGCCAAGGAGTTTTGCAGCTTGGTCCAAAGTTCCTCTGGGCAGATCAAGAAACTCATCTCTTGTGAGGGAACTTGAGGATCCATCAGCATAAGTCAAGTTGACTGAATCCTCCTCACAGGAGATGTCGCTCAGAGTTGTACAGTTGATGAGCTTAGTTTTGATCGCCTTGAATTCCTCCATCGAGAGATGTTTGGAAGGCTGAGGGGATGGTTTGATTGGTTGTTGGGTAGGTTTAGGAGTTTGGGTTCTAGCTAAGGTTTTGGGTTGAATGATGGGTAGTTTGGGTGGTTGAGGTGAAGAGGTTGGTAGGTGTGATGGTGTAGGTTCAGGGGTGAATGGTTCAGAAGTGGGTTCAGTTTTGATTGGGAAGGGAAAGGGTATAGGTTCAGGTTGAGGTTGGGTTTGGATTTTGGGTTGAGAGGTTGCTCTGAAGGTCATCCCCTGTCCCCTTCTGTACATCGCTTTTCTTCTCCCCGCACGAATGTCAGCCTTGATGTCACTGACATGTCGTTGGAGAGTCTTCTCAGACATGGGACCCACCTGCCTGCCAGAGAAGCCGTGAGCTTTAAGATAATTCTTCATCCAAGCTTTCTCACCTATCTTCTTGGCGGCAGACAGTCCAGCTTCTTCTTCTTTCTTTCTTCTTTCCACAAGCTTCTCCCTTGCAGCTCTCTTTCTCTCCTTCTCCATTTGATCTTGCTCTTTGTTGAAGAGCCATAAGATCGTATCATTGTTGTGTGGAGACAATTCCTCTTGAGAGAATCCTCTGGAGAGTAGGAAAGTGATCCTTTCTCTCCTGAGCTGCAGATCAGCTTCCCTTTCCTTTCTCTGCCTTTCTTCTTCTAAAGCCAACCTTACAGCCTCTTCTTTTTGCTGTTTTTGCAGCAAGGTTGCCTTTCCAGCTATATCAGCTCCTTTAATGGTAGTAGGAGTACATCTTCCGAAGCAGCCCCTAGACTGACGAGTCTATCTATTACCTCTACCCTTCTTCGATTGCTGACTGCCTCCTGGTTGGCTGCAGTTGCTTTAGTACTTGCAGCTAACAGTTTCCCAGTTGGTAGTCTACCTTTCCTCTTGAGCTTCTCCAACCTTTCTTCTTCCTGAAGCTCTTCCAAGTCATCTTCCTCTTGCCTTTTATGTCTTCGGAAGTGCTAGACTTTGGGGGTTCTTCGATAGAAGATCCAGGTTGGGTGGTAGAGGTAGGAGCTGGAGTCAATGCAGATGTTAGAGCCAATGGTTGGCTGAGAAAGTCCTCCCTATTAACCTCAGATGCAAGTTCCAGAATTGCATTGTGACTATTAGATCATCGGAAAGAGAAAATAGTCCTTCCGCAGCAGCAATCTCAACTTCGGAAGTTTGAGCTTGTTCTTCCGAGGCTTTGAATTGTGCTTCGGAAGTCTGTGAAAATACACCTTCTGTCCCAACTGTTTCAGTTGCTGGGCCATCAGTCCTAGTTTCCCCTTTGAAATCAATCTCAGGTTCCACTTGGGCCTTAGGTTGACCAACTTCCTCAACAGTGGTAGGAGGTGCATTCAACCTCTGAAGCTCTTGAGCTCCAAAGTAAATCACAGACATATCTGGGCTAGGCTGTTCTATGAGGGATTCCAAAAGGAACTTGTTGAAAAACCTATTGAGATCCTGGAGCATCCTTTGATCCACTTGGAAAACAACTGGAGGAGGCTCAGGGAAGATGGCAGCTTGTTGCATTGGATATCTTGAGCTCAAAGAAGTAAGGCTTGACCTTGGGTTTCCTGTCTTTGGCTTTGTCTCTCAACACTCTCCCCCTTTTTGGTAGCATCATCTTGAGAGCTAGATGAGCTAGAGGAAGAGGTCAAGGAGACCTGAACTGGTACATGCCTAACAGATCTCTCAATCTGTTTCTCAGCTAGTTTGGCCTTGA
This sequence comes from Flaveria ramosissima, assembly GCA_025215565.1. Taxonomy (NCBI): domain Eukaryota; kingdom Viridiplantae; phylum Streptophyta; class Magnoliopsida; order Asterales; family Asteraceae; genus Flaveria; species Flaveria ramosissima. The sequence goes on from CM046035.1 coordinate 1,982,811, forward strand.
GAGTTTCAATCTCAAGTTGCTGAGTGGCAGACCTATCCTCTAATGTCTTAACCTTTGACTCAAGGTTTGAGACTTTAGAAAGTAGGTCTTGAATGGTGAGTTGCATACTTCCCTCATCTTCTTTTGAAGAATCACAAGGAGATGAGGTAACATACCTGGTATGTTCATCCTCACCACCAGATGTGGTTTCTTGGCACCCTGGTTTCCCTTGCACAATGATGTCTCTTTCAGAGGCATCAAAGGGCATGGTTGCCGTAGATTCAGTCTGACTGTCGTTACCACTGTCCTGAGGATCCATTGAGGCTCCTTCAGTAGTGGCAGCTGAATCTACATGAGTCCCCCCCACATCAGTGGGACTCACCTTAGTAGGGCTTTGCTGGTGTGGGCTAGAGATAAGAGGTTTCTCTAGGCTCTGTTGATCCTTGAGAGGGTGTAGTGGATCAACTTCATCGCCTTTAAGAGACATAATCTCTTCACCACCTCCGGTCAATAGGTCAGTAAAAGAAAAGGAGTGAAGACCTAAGGACCCGGGACTTTGATCAATGTCAAAAGGCATTGAGTTGTCCCTTTGTGGCTGCTCAGGAGAGTATAGAGACTCACCCTGAGGGCTATCAGCTGGGGTTTTGGGCTCATGGGTCTGAGACTGAGGAGACTCAAGACCCATATTGAGGTCAATAGTGAAGGATGGGTGGACCTCTGGCTTAGTGGGAGCCCTTTGTTCCACTCTAGCCTTTTTGGTTTGAAGAGGAGGGGCTTGTTCAACCAGAGTAGATTGAACAAGGGTTCGTTTGGTATGTCTCTGGTATGTGACAGTAATGGGTGGAGAAGGTAGATTTGGAATGGTAAGGGTAGTTGCTGGTGTGGGTTCATCACCTGTGGGGTGAACAGGGATGTCACCAGGAGCCATTGGCTCAATCATACCTGGAAGTAGTGCGGTATCTCTTCTAGTGTAGTTGGTAGACACTCTCTTCAAGATCTTGAAGATGGTCGGCCTCATTTGGGGAGCAGACAGAGTAGCTGCACAGACAAGCTTACCCTGATAATAGCTCGCAGTTGATTATGTGCTGGAGAAATCTGGGATACATAAAGAATGTGTCCCTTTGCAGATTTCCCATAAGGTTAGTCAGCACAAACCTTGAATAGTTAAAGCGGAGGCTTTGTACCAACCCGTGAACTAAGCACCTGAGTTCATAAGGGATTTGATCCCAACCCCCAGATTTGTTAGATAGACAGTGAAGAACCACATGTAGCAGGAACTTCCACTTGTAGGAGAAGTTGAATTTGTAGATCGTTGACCTGCTTACATCTCCACCATATCCCATTTGGAGGTAAGAACTATCTAACTCTGATTTGGGGAATTCCGTCGGAGCGCCCTCATCATGGAGCTCGAGATGCTCCCTGATGATCTGTTCAGTGATGACCAACTCTTGGCCACAAATGCTTGACCTAATAGCACGAACCCCGTTTAGGGTTTCAATCCGACCATTTGCCCAAAATTCGGACATTTGGTTGGAGTAGATGGTAGGGTTTACGATCAAGGCAGTGTAGTATGAAGATTGGGCTAGGAAAGAAATGATATTAGAGAAGTCATCATCCCTTGAAGAGTCAAGGAGTGCGACCTGGCTGTGCTGAGGGTTTAAGGCCATTTGAGAAAGATAACAGTAGAATAGTTCTGAGTAAGGTAAATTGGAGAAGAAGAAAGCTTTTAGGGCAGTGAATTGGGTAAAAAGAGTGCAAGTGATTAATCGGAAGTATTTAAATGGGTGAAATGGCGCTTTAAAGGGTGGTTTGGATAAGATGATGTGAGGGTTCAGTGGATGATGTGACATGGGCGGTAAGGTTAGACCATTTAAATAATCCGACATCATTAACAAAATCTTTACTTTTTACAGTGTGGGGCCCAAAAGATTTCCGTTACACAGTAAAATCTTTCTTCCAAGTATAAAGTATTTCCGAAGGTAATGTTCTTTCGAAGGCAAATTTACTTCCGAAGGTAAATTGCCTACTTCCGAGAGTATATGTTGCATTCAGATGGAGTGTGTTAAGTGCTTCGGAAGTAGATCTGAGGTGAACTCAATCGCTTCTTCCGAGACTAAACACTCGTCCGAGAAGAAAATTATCCTGTGAGAAATTTGCTTCGGAAGATATGCCAGATATCTTCCGAGGGTTAATTTCTCTTCGAAAGAACTTATACTTAGATAAATTTAAGAAAAGATCTTTTGTAACAGGGCTTAGATTGTTTTGACATAAGACTTTACACATTAAAAAGGTTTTCAATTGAGATTAACTAATCAATGTTTATCATCCCAATAGCTGTAATGAGATATTTAAATCTCTGTTCATCAAATGCTTTGGTGAACAAATCAGCATATTGTTCATTTGAATCAACTTTGATTAGTCTGATAAGATTTTTCTCATGAATATCTCTAATGAAATGATACCTGATATCAATGTGCTTTGTCTTGGAGTGCTTCACTGTTGTTGTCAATGTGGATAGGAGTGCTCATGAAATTGAATCCCTAGTCTATCATCTGGTTTTTAATCCACAGCAGCTGAGCACAGCAACTAGCAGCAGCAATGTATTCTGTTGGATTCTTTATGCCCAAGACACATAGAACATTGATGTGGTTAGTACGTTATGATCCAAGTCGGGTCATACCCAATAACAAGCTTAGCAAACACCAATTAATATTTAATTGATGATATGATCATGCAATTAAATAAATACACCAATTTAGAAAATGGGTTTTCTAAATAAGTTGCATATGAGATTGAACAACTTATATGGATATTTTGTTCATGGATATTATTTGTAATGTTGTTTAATTTAGTTAAATAACATCAAATAATAAAAATGTGTGTATGTTATATAATTAAAAGGTTAATTATATATATATATATATCTGTATTAATCTTTAGTTTGACAAAAGATTAATGTACAAGGACCATTTGGGAAAAATCAAAGGGGAGCACAACCCTAAATGGGTTTCGGCCGCCCCCCCCCCCCCCCCCTTGTGATACTCTCTCATTTTTGTGTTCCTTGAGGTCTTTGATACAAGATCTGCCAAAAACACACACACTTCATCTTGCTCTCACTCATATGTGCTAAAGGGTCACATGAACATCAACCCTTCTTATGGAAGAAGGAGTTCACGGCTGGAACAAATTCCAGCACTTGTTCACAGCTGGAACAAGGCTCCAGCAGCCTACTTGACCCGATTTTGGTGCTCAAATCCTAGCAACGATGGTGTTTTCTTGTTGGCTTGTGGGTATGGACACTTGAGGACTTCTACCCTTGAAGTCTTGGCCTTTCTTTTGACTCATTTCAGCCTTCTTTTGGTCGATTTTCACAGCATCCAGAAAGGTTTTGTTATGGTATGATTATATCATGTTTTGGGTGTTCTTGTTTATTTTGTATGCTTGCTTTTCACATAATAAAGATCCTCTTATTATGGGTTTGTTTGTTTACACATGATAATGGTTATTTTTCAGAAACTTTAACATGTTTAAAGTTGAATAATCCGCTGCGTTTTGTATGTTTAAATGGTTAAACAAGATGTAAATGATCTTACAAACCCCTACATATTCAACTTCAGCAGTTGATGTAGAGACACATGATTGCTTTTTGCATTGCCATGAGATGATCCTTCCACCAAGAAATTGACATCCACCTGATGTTGATTTCTTGTTGATGTTGCAGCCACCATAATCGCTATCAGAGTAACCATAGAGATTAAAATCACTATTTCTTGGATACCAGAGACCTAATTTAGGTGCTCCTTTGAGGTATCTGAGGATTCTCTTGGCAACAATTAGGTGAGACACCTTTGGAGCAGCCTGATATCTTGCACTGATGCAAGTTGCAAACAAAATATCAGGTCTACTTGCTGTGAGATACATCAGAGAACCAATGATTGCTCTATACTGATGTTGATCAGTATCCTCCCCCTCAGAATCAGGGTATAAATCATGGTTTCTGGGTATGGGTGTCTTTGCTGCTTTACAATCCTTCATATCAAATCTCTCTAAGATATCATTGACATACTTAGATTGATTTATGAAGAACCCTTCCTTCAGTTGCTTTACCTGAATTCCAAGGAAAAAGTCCATTTTCCCCATGGAACTCATCTCGAACTTCTTCTTCATAATGCTCTCAAAGTCTTTGCACATTTGGTCATTGGAGGAGTCAAATATGATGTCATCAACATAGACTTGAACAAGCAAAATGTCTTTCCCTGACTTTCTAATGAAGAGAGTCTTATCAATGGTACCTCTAGTATAGCCATTCTTCAGGAGAAATTGAGACAATGTCTCATACCACAGCCTAGGTGCTTGGTGCAGCCCATATAGAGCTTTATCCAACTTGCACACATAGTTTGGATGCTGTGGGTCTTCAAATCCTGGAGGCTGGCATACGTAGACTTCCCAATCTATATCCCCATATAAAAAGGCACACTTGACATCAAGCTGGTAGACAGTAAAATTCTTGGATGCAGCATAAGCAAGGAAGATCCTAACTGCCTCAAGTCTCGCAACAGGTGCAAAGACATCAGTATAATCGATTCCTTCCTCTTGAGTGTATCCTTGAACCACCAGTCTTGCCTTGTTCTTGATAATCAAGCCTCTATCATCTCTTTTGTTCCTAAATACCCATTTGGTGCCTATAGGTACTTGACCAGATGGTAGCGGACATAGGTTCCAAACCTTTTGTCTTTAGAATTGAAGCAGCTCCTCTTGCATTGATTCAACCCAGCTACTATATTTCAAGGCATCTTCCACCTTCTTGGGTTCCATTTGGGATAAGGAGCATGAGTACAAGCAGACATTCCCATTATGAGTTTGTCCTCTTGTTCTCACACCCTCAGAGACTTCCCCTATGATGTTTTCAGCTGGATGAGTATTGTGAATTCTAAGTCTTGGAATCACCTCCAGTTGCAAAGATAAGACCAAGTTGGATATATTTTGCTTAGGGGCTTGAATACTTGGTCCAGCTGTTGTTTCAATCTCATTCAATGAGGACTGATTGAATGAAAGAGAAACATCATCATTTCTTTGCTGTGAAGCATCATTAACAGTTGCCTGTTCCTTCAAAATGCTGTTTCCATCAACTTGGTGTTGTGCAGGATCACCTGAGGAGAATTGAAAATCATCAGGTGAATCCCTTGTTGAAGTTCCATTATTTCTTGAAATGGTTATGTTGTCAGATCTTTCAATAGTGGGACTTGATTTGTTGTAGCTCTTCAAGAACTTGGAGTAGGTCTGGGAAGCTCAAACAGTTGATCCTCATCAGAATTGCTTTGAGCACCTGTTTCAGCTGAAAAATTCTCACAAGATGGTTTAGAATAGTTTGGAAACAATTCTAAATCAAAGATATGATCAGGGCCATTCCCCCTAACACAAGGAGTGTGCTCATTAACTACAATGTTGGAAGATTCCTCAAATTGTTGGTTTTTAATATTATAAACCCTGTATGCTTTAGAATAGGAGGAATATCCAACAAAGATAGCATCATCTGACTTTTCAGCAAATTTTGCCAAATTGTCTTTTGTGTTAAGTATGGTACACCTGCTGCCAAAGGACCTTAGAAAGCCAATGAACGGTGGCCTCTTGTTCCATAACTCATAAGGGGTCTTTCCATGTGGCTTTACTACAAGGACTCTGTTCTGCACATAGCATGCAGTGTTGACTGCCTCTACCCAGAATGTTAGAGGCAGCTTTGAATCAGCTAACATAGTCCGAGCAGCCTCAATAAGTGTCCTATTTCTCCTCTCAGCAACACCATTTTGTTGAGGAGTTCTAGGAGCACTGTATTGTCTGGCAATCCCTTTTGAGTTACAAAATGAGTCAAGAACAAAGTTCTTAAACTCAGTCCCTTGATCACTTCTAATTATTTTGACCTTGTGATCAACTTGATTTTCTATTTTAAGAATAAAAGATTTTAAAGTTTCAGCAGTTTCATCTTTAGTTCTTAAAAAGAATACCCATGTAAATCTAGTAAAATCATCAACTACCACAAGGCAATATGATTTCCTTCCAATGCTCATTATACTTGTGGGACCAAATAGAACCATGTGCAATAAGTGTAGTGGAGTGGTGATAGAGTTAACAACTTTGGATTATGAGAAGACCTGTGTTGTTTCCCTTTCAGGCAAGCAACACAGTTATCTTTACAGAAAAATTCATTTTTACGCAAACCATGTACCTAGTTATTTTTAGCCAATTTATTCATTGTCTTAAAATTGACATGACACATTCGTTTATGCCATAGTGTTGACTCATCACCATCAGCTTTGGAAAGAAAGCATGATACTTCTCCCATTGGGGAAGCATTGTTCATATCAAGCTTGTACATATCCCCTCTCCTGGGAGATCTAAGAAGCACCAATTCCTGAGGAATTGTCATCCCAGGTTTTAGCATGATGCACTCATGTTCTGTAAAAAGCATTTGATGCTTTTGATCACAGAATTGAGAAACACTTAACAGATTGTGTTCAAGCTGTTTGACAAAATTAACTTTGTCAACTTTTAACTTTCCATTGGATATACTCCCTCTACCAGAAATATATCCTCCGGCCTCACCTCCAAACTGGACAGGACCTCCATCATAATGTTGAAATTATTGAAGGAGAGATCTGTTCCCTGTCATGTGCCTGGAGCATCCACTATCTACAATCCAAATGTTGTTATTCTTGTCATATAGATGTCCCTGCACATAAGGTGAGATAATTAGTTTTGATTGGAAACCCAAGCCTTGTTGGTCTTGGGTTCTTCCAATGAGAGTGACATGATTGAACCAAAAGTTATGCATGTGGGTTCAATTGATGTCTTTGAAGAAGAGGTTTGGGCTACAACATCTTCATTGATCTTCCATTCCATCCCTTGGTTGATCATTGAAGATGAGCTTGTTGAAGCTTTTGTAGCTTGGCATTCTTTCGAAGCTTCTTTCTTTTCGGAAGAGACCTTCACCACCTTTTCTTCCGAGGCAATCTTTAGCCATTTGGTTTTGCAGACCACACATTATGCATGCAATGTTAATTTTCTGGGAATTAGAGGGTTGCTGTTTCTTGTTCTTTTTCTCCTCATCAGCAACCTTTCCCTTTAACATTTGATCCTTTGGTAGGATAGGAGTACTAGTACTGTACTCTTTTCCTGAATCAGAAGGTCCAACCACCTGGAATCCAGCTGATATGAATACACCCTTTTGCTTTGGGTCTATCTTTAGTTTGGATTCAGCCACCTTCTTGGCAGTTTTTCTGGCTGCTTTAGCCCTGCTTCTTCTGGCTTTGGTGGTCAGAGTTTGATCATCATTGGCTGGGGAGGGCACAATTACCTGTTCCTTCCCTGTGATGGTCATGGTCTCCATAGTTGCATCACTCTTTGACTCTTGAGAAGGTGGGTCAACAGATGGAATCTGTTGCTCTTCAGTACCACACCTTGGTTGTCTTACAGACTCATAAGAGTGTGGTGGAGCAATTTTATTGGTTCCCAACCCACCTTTGTTTTGATAACAAAGTTTGGAGTGAGAGGATGATGCAAGAATGGCTTGGAAGTTTTGCTCGGAAATAGCATACTTCCTGACTTGAGCCTCAGCAGTGACAAGCTGGGCTTGAGCCTCAGTCAATTTGGATATTAAATCCTTGATTTGAGTCTTGTAGTTGGTGTGTTCATGTTTTAAGAGGGACACATATTTCTCTAACTCCTCAATTTTCTTTTGATAGTCAGATTCAGCCCTTTTAAAGTCAGATTTTAAAACATTTAAAGACTCAATATCAGATTTAATTTCCATATTGTAGTCCTGATAAAGTTTAACCTTAGCAATACAAGCAGGGGTACAGAGATGTTCATATACCTTGTTTTCATATGTTCCTGCCATGAGTGCTTGAGCAGGAGTCACATCTTGAACCATAAAGCTCCAATCAACTTCTTGAGCCATTGCTGCAGTTTCAGTTGACTTTCCGTTGGGCTTTGGTGTAGAAGGATGTGTGGAGGCCTGTGAGGTTCCCGGGTTGGACTTGGGAGCCTTGCATTCCCTTGCAAAATGGCCAAGCTGGTTACAGTTGTAACATTTAGCCTTGCTTTTGTCAAACCCAAACTTGCTGGTGATTGGGTTTTGAGGGAATTGCCTTCCAGTTCTCTTAAAGAACTTCTTCGCTCTGTAGTTTAGAAGAGCCATTTGTTGGACTATGTCCACATACTCTATGTCATCCGGGCTAAAGCACACAAGATCATCAAAGCAGAATTGATGATCATTGGAGTGTCCACTCCCTGAGACAATTGCACAGCCCTCCTGAAAGGAGCTTTGCTGAGCTTGATGAGACCTTGGAGTCTCAGGAAATGTGATGTAAGGCCCAGATGAACAAGATGGCTGCTGGGTGTAGGTCAGGTACTGCTGAGACTGGGAGATGCCTGAGCCTTCAGCAACCATTAAAGAGTTGCTAACAGGAAGGCTCAAGGGTCTGCTTGCTTGGTGACCCTTCTTGCTTTCCATTTCCAAACGGTATCCATCAAGGATCCCATAAAGTTCGGTCATGGTGAGTGTATTCAAATTCTCTGTTCTCTTGATGGAGACACAGTAGAATGTCCACTCATTGGGTAGAGCACTCATAAACTTTCTAGTAAGGTCTCTAAGTTCTTGAGTGATTCCCACAGATTGAAGGGAAGAGATAAGATCCATATACCTGAAATATTGCTGGCTAAAAGTTTCTCCGGCAACATAGGTGAAGTTCTCAAACAGCTGCTTCAGTGAGTCCTTCTTTGAATCATTCGAGCTTGAGTACATTTGAGCAAGAGCATCAAAGAGTTCTTTGGTAGACGTACAATGCTCAAACCCCACCATGATGGAGTTTGGGATTGTAGTCATAAGAACAGTCATAGCATTGCTGTCTATGTCAAGCTTCTTCATGTCTTCATCGGAATAGTCTTCAATGGCCTTCTCGATCATGGCACCGTTTCCACCAGCAACTTTTGGCTTATACGGGCCATTAACGATGGATTGCCACATCTTGCTATCCTGGTATCTGATGAAGCCTTCCATTCTTCTGCTCCAAGACCTGAAGTTTTCAGGGTCGATGATGGGAGCTTTGGTCATCGTTCCCATCTCAACTTCAGATTTGTTAAGGGCCATTTTTGAGTGAGGTATAAGGAGGAGTAAAAAAAAGCTGGTTGATTAGGATGGTAAGATCTCACAATCAAGAGCCTAAAAAGCTCTGATACTAATTGCAGGATCGGGTTTTGTCACTTAAACACTTGTGATTCTTTCAAACTCACTTATAATATCACTCAAATGAGATGAAGCAATGCCTTTAACAAGAATTGATAATAATATAATAAGTAATCAAAGGAACAAGCAGAAGTATTTTCAAGGTACTTGTATATATTACTTCTCAACTCAAGATTACAAGACACTTACAAGCATGAAACAAGAGTTACAATGAGAAACTATATATACTAGATCCTACAGCCGGTTATACTTGATACCAGCTGGAAACCTACGACTAAAGCATATACTACAATGCTATAGTTAAGGTATCTTAGATAAAGTATTATCTAAGATATGGTAGTCATGACATGTCCATGACTTACCTTTTGTCACCAACTAAAGATGGCAACTGTACTTAACATAAAAAGGTAAACAGTAGATTAAAGTATGGTCAACTACATGGCTTTTTAGAAAACGCCATGTAGTATATCAGAGATTTGCAGCGGAGTGTCAGACAGGCCATACTTATGTCCATTGGATAATAGAAGTGTCTTCCGAAGGTTAACTGTTCTTCCGAAGCCACTTATACTTCGGAAGATGCTTCTATGCTTCCGAGGCTTTGAGGACTTCTTGTACTTCGGAAGTTGACTTTAGATCTTTGTCTTTAAGTCTTGATCTTCGGAAGTAGCTTCTTTGTCTTCGGAAGTTGGAGTTTTCCTTCGGAAGTGTATTTTACACTTAGACTTCGGAAGAGCTCCTTCTTCCTTCGGAAGTTCTACACTTGGCTTCGGAAGTCCTTTGTATGTTGTACTCAAAATCTTCTAAGTGACTTAGTTTTGGTTGCAACAGCCTCTCTAGATCCAACAAACATCTTTGGCCATGTGGTTTCGCCGACCACACATTTTGCATGTAATGTTAATCTTTTGGGAACTTGAGGATTGCTATTTCTTATTTTTTTTCTTCATCAGTAACCTTTCCCTTTAACTTCTGATCCTTTTGTAGGACAGAAGTGCTGGTACTACACTTATTTTCTGAATCAGAGTTTCCTCGACCTGGAATACAGCTGAGATGAATACACCCTTTTGCTTTGGGTCTATCTTCAGCTTAGACTCAGCCACTTTCTTGACAATTTTTCTAGCTGCCTTAGCTCTGCTTTTTCCGGCTTTGGTGGCCAGGGGGTTGATCATCACTGGTAGGAGTGGGTAAAATTACCTGGTTCTTCCCTGTGATGGTCTCCATGGTTGCATTACTCTTTGACTCATGAGAAGGTGGGTCAGCAGATGGAACCTCTTGCTCTTCAGTACCACACCTTGGTTGTCTTATAGACTCATAAGAATGTGGTGGAGCAATTTCATTGGTTTCCAACCCATCTTTGTTTTAGTAACAAAGTTTTGAGTGAGAGGATGATGCAAGAATGGCTTGAAAGTTTTGCTCTGAAATAGCATACTTCCTGGCCTAAGCCTTAGCTGTGACAAGTTGGGCTTGAGCCTCAGACAATTTGGATATTAAATCCTTTATTCGAGTCTTATAGTTTGTGTGTTCGTGTTTTAATAAGAACACAGTTTTCTCCAACTCCTCAATTTTTCTTTGATAGTTAGATTCAGCTCTTTTAAAATCAAATTTTAAAACATTTAAAGACTCAATATCGGATTTAATCTCCATATTGTAGTCATGATACAATTTGACCTTAGCAATACAAGCAGGAGTACAGAGATGTTCATATACCTTATTGTCATCTGTTCCAGTCATGAGTGCTTGAGAAGGAGTCACATCTTGTACCATAAAGCTCTAGTTAACTTCTTGAGCCATTGCTGCTGTCTCTGTTGATTTTTCAGTGGGCTTTGGTGTAGAGGGATATGTGGAGGCCTGTGGGGTTCCCGGATTTGACTTGGGAGCCTTGCATTCCCTTGCAAAATGACAAAGTTAGTTACAGTTGTAACATTTGGCCTTAGTTTTGTCAAACCCAAATTGTTGCTGGTTGGGTTCTGGGTAAATTGCCTTCCAGTTCTCTTGAAGAACGTCTTTGCTCTGTAGGTTAAGAGAGCCATTTGTTGGACTATGTCCACATATTCCACATCATCTGGGCTGAAGCACTCTAGATCATCAAAGCAATACTGATAGTCACTAGATGCCCACTTCCTGAGAAAAAGGCACAGTTGTTCTGAAAGGAACTTTGCTGAGCGTGTTGAGACCTTAGAGTCATAGGAAATGTAATGTATGGCCCAGAAGAATAGGATGGCTGGTGGGTGTATGTCAGGTACTGTTGAGGTTGGATGGGTCCTGAGCCTTCAGCAACCATTAAAGCGTTGCTAGCAGGAAGACTCAAGGGTCTGCTTGTCTGATGGCCTCTCTTGTTTTCCATCAAGGATGCCATAGAGTTCAGTCATGTTGAGAGTGTTTAGATTTTCTGTCCACTTGATAGAGACACAGTAGAAAGTCCACTCATTAGGGAGTGCACTCATGAACTTTCTTGTGAAGTCTCTAAGTTCAAGGGCGATTTCCACAGACTGAAGGGAAGAAATGAGGTCCATGTACCTGAATCAAACTCTGTTATAATACGATTGAATCAGATGAAGTAGAATCTCTTCTAAGAGTTGATAATAATATACTAAGTAGCAAAGAACACAAAGAAATAATTTTCAAGGTACTTATATATATTACTTATCAACTCAAAGACTCTTACAAGCATACTACAAGAGTGACAATGAGAAACTATATATACTAGATCCAACAGCTGGATATACTTTGATACCAGCTGCAAACGTATAACTAAAACATATACTACAATGCTAAAGTTAAGGTATCTTAGATAAAATATTATCTAAGATATGGTAGTCATGACATGTCTATGATTTACCTTTTGTCACCAACTAAAGTTGGCAACTGTACTAACAGATAAAGGTGAACAGTGGAATAAAGTATGGTCAACTATACGGGTTTTGAGAAAACGCCATGCAGTATCTCAGAGGTCTGTATCGGAGTGTCAGAAAGACCATACTTATGTCCACTGGTTCATAGTAGTGTCTTCCGAAGGTTAGTTGGCTTCGGAAGAACATGTTCTTCCGAAGCCACTTATACTTCGGAAGAAGCTACTATACTTCCGAGGCTTTAGGACTTCTTCATGTCTTCATACTTCGGAAGTTGACTTCTTATCTTTTCTTCTAAGTCTTGAACTTTGGAAGTGAAAACTTTGTCTTTGGAAGTTGAAGTTTCCCTTCGGAAGTTGATCTTATACTTTGTCTTCGGAAGAACTCCATTTCCTTCGAAAGTTCTACACTTAGCTTCGGAAGTCCTTTATTAGTTGTACCCAAAAATAATCTAAGTGATTTGGTTTGGTTGCACCATCCTTTCTTGATCCAATAAACTCCCCCTAGGCTGATGCTACCAAAACCTCACTTGTTTCTACTCTCAAAACCTTCAGCACCAGGGACAGAAGATGTTTATCTGTTTCCTTGTTCTTCCCTGAAGTGGTGCTGAGAAGTTTGTACAAGTCATTGGTGGATATTAGATCCAGTCTATCACTCTGAATGACATGTACCCTTTGTTGTGCCCCCTGAAAAGAGTTAGTTGACGGGAGTTATAGTCATACTCCCATCTAACTGTGGATTCAAGTTCGGGACCCTCAACCATTTGAAGAAAGGCTTTGCCTTTGGTTGTTGATCCTTTCCTTTTCTCCTCCTCTCTCAGCTTCAACTCTTCTTCAATCTTGGTCCTAGCAGTTACCTCGGTCAGACAAAGACTGCTTAGGTGATTTCTGATGTTAGCAGCTACTTTACAGTTGGAGGGGTTAGAGAGTGGCTTCCCTGCTAACTCAGCAATATCAAATCTGCTTAAGTGTAGCAGAGATTAGGCATTTAGCCTATTTAGCTCTCCACTCTCTCTCTCTCTCAATAACAAAGTTGTGAGAAGAGTCTTCGAACCTCCACTGGATAATCTTCCTCATAGGCACAAGGGGTTGACTTGGTACCTTGTCTCCTTTCTTCGTATCCAGCAGAGTCACCAGTCTTCTCCTTAGCTTCTTTTCTTCCTCATTCAGAGTATCTGAGTTGAGGCCAAGGAGCTTTGTAGCTTGGTCCAATGTTCCTCTGGGCAGATCAAGAAATTGATCTCTAGTGAGGGAACATGAGGATCCATCAACATAAGTCAGTTTGACAGAATCCTCCACACAAGATATGTTTCTAAGAGTTGAACAGTTGATGAGCTTTGTCTTGATTGCCTTGAACTCCTCAAAGGAGAGATGTTTGGAAGGCTGAGGGGATGGTTTGGGAGGTTGTTGGGTAGGTTGTGGTGTTTGGGTTCTGGCGAGTGTTTTGGGTTGGAGGATGGGTAGTTTAGGTGGTTGAGGTGAGGAAGTTGGTAAGGTTGATTGTGTAGGTTCAGGGGTGTAGGGTTCAGAGGTTGGTTCAGTAATGATGAGGAATGGAAAAGGAGTTGGTTCAGGTTGTGGTTGGGTTTGAGGTTAGGGTTGAGTGGTTGGTTTGAAGATCATCCCCTGTCCCCTTCTATACATCTCCTTCCTCTTTCCCAAGTGAATGTCAGCCTTTATGTCACTGACATGTCGCTGGAGAGTCTTCTCAGACATAGGACCCACCTGCCTGCCAGAGAAGCCATGAGCCCGAAGATAGTCTTTCATCCAAGCCTTTTCACCTATCTTTTTGGCAGCAGCGAATCCTGCTTCTTCTTCCTTCTTCTTCTTCTTAAACCTCAGCTTTTCCTTAGCAACTTTCTTTCTCTCCGTCTCCATTTGATCTTGCTCTTTGTTGAAGAGCCATAAGATCCTATCATTGTCATGTGGAGATAGTTCTTCTAGAGAGAAACCCCTGGTGGTTAGGAAAGTTATCCTTTCCCTCCTAAGCTGCTGATCAGCTTTTCTTTTCTTCTTCTCCTTTTCTTCCTCTAAGGCCAACCTTGTTGCTTCTTCCTTTTGCTGTATTTGCAGCAAAGTTGCCTTTTCCAACTTAACTAACTCTCTAATGGTAGCACGAGTACATCTTCATTTACAGCTCCTAAATTGACAAGCCTGTCAATGATTTCTTGTTGTTCCATGTGATCGAATTACAGTGCAAATGATATGAAGAATCGTTCAATATCCAACAAATATGCTAAACAACAATAATGCAGAGGATTGAACACAATAATAACTCATTCATAATAAGACTATGATCAATGACAATCAATAACAAAAAGCACAAGGATAATTCTGTGTATTAACTGCTTTGAAATGGTAGCTTGCAACAATGATAATCGATTAGGGTTTTGCAAGCTTACCCAACAATGAAAATGAACATTAGTATATATAGCAGTCTTAGTTTCGCAGACATTTTTGCTGTTAGCGAAAACAGTTCTGCCGAAACTATAGTTTCGCCCGGCAGAAACAACAGTTTCGCCCGGCTAACTAAACAGCTAACTGTGAGCGAAACTATAGTTTCGCTCATAGTTTCGCTGGACTGCAAAACTATATAAAGCTAATAACATACATAAAGGAAACTAACATAAGACCTATTACAAGCAAAAATAAACATTCTAATCTAAGGTGAGTCTAACCTATGCATGATCTTCAATACTCCCCCTAGGTTGGACCTCACCGCCTTCACTCATCTTGATTTATCTTGTCAGCTCTAGTTTCCTCTGCTGCATTTGATTTGTCTTCTACACCTCCTGCAACGACTTCCTCAGAAGTTTCAGCACATGATTCTCCATGGTCTCCTCCTGCTTCACGAGCTCCTTCGGGATGACCACTAGCCCTCTCAAACTGCTTGGCCAAATCTTCAATATCCATGTTAAGGTCATCTTGGCCCTTACCTTCTCGGCTAATTTCTTCACCTCAGCCCTCACCCCTCTGATCTTGTTTGCTACATTCATAAAGAGACTAGCTTCTTTTCGAGTCTCTTCTCCAACTCCAGCCTTTATGTGATTCTCACACAACACTAATAAATCATCGTCGCAGAAACTGAACAACTCCATAGGATCAAAAACTTTAAATTCTTTGCCATTCTTCACCCTAATCACAGCTTCCCCAGTGTTATTATCATAAAACCATTTCTCGAAATCCTGTAATTGTCGGGGAAGGGGATCAGCCAATCTCACTCTGTTCACTGTCTTTAGCGGTTTAACCCTCAGAACAATTCTTCCCTTTCCCGTGTCCCAATCATTGTCTTTCTTTGACCTCCTCCTTTCTGCCTTCATGTAACCAAACGACTCAAAGTTGTCACTAAGCCTGTTCTGTATCTCTTTCTCCAGAAGAGTAGCTCTTTTGCTCAGATGTGCATTCAGAAGTGGTAGAGCTGCCAACCGCCTAAGATCCCATTTAGGCAAGGTCTTAAAAGCCTTCCTCTTAAGCATGTAGCTAATACTACCTCCCCTTCTCTTTATCATGAACATCTTTAGGCCGAGATTATAGCACCAACTTATAATCTTCTTGTCGGCCTCATGCTTACTCAACCATTCCATATGTTGGAAAAGGGGAGTGATTTCTTCCGGCTCCTTCTCTTTTATAAACTGTTCAGCTCTATCCATCTCAAATACATCTGCATCATCCTCTCCCTTCTTTGCTACATAGATCAACGGTCTCTCATCAACTTCATAGAACTCAGGTTCAGAATCATAGTCTACAAGTTGTTCATCATCCTCTTCTTCATCAACTAGTCCATTTCCTTTCTCAGTAGCTTCTTCAGCAGTTTTCTTTACTATCACTTCTTCACCCACTAAATCCTTCTCAAAGTCAAATTGCATATTGACAAACCCAGCTTCAATAATCTCATCCTCATTTTCTCTTTCAACATCCTCAGCTCTAGCTTCACAATCTCCAGCATCAGTGGTTGCTGCACCAGATGTGCCCTCTCCTGCCATGGATGAAGTATCCATATTCAGGAATGGATACTTTGAAGTGTCAGTCAGATCATCTAACTCAGATTGAGCTAGTTGATCAGGCAGGCCGGCTGCAGCTTTAAGATGTGCAATCTCCTCAAATAACTTCTTCAGGAGGCAGTGTTGATCAACAAGCATCTTCTTCATGCCCTCTATCACCTCATCTTTTTGCTTTTCTCGAATCTCTTGGTTGGTAAGTTTAGTCTTGATCATGCTCAGCTCGTTTGCTAGAGAACTATTAAGATTGCTAATCATATCTTCATCAAGGTTTCCTCTGTCCTCCCTTCTTTCAGTGAATCCTTCATGTCTATATTTAGTACGCAGTTCAGTCTCTGAAGTATCGGCTTTCTTCTTCGATCTTCTTTCCTTCTCTATTCTTATCTCTTCATCTTTTTCACTTATATCTTACTCAAAGTCATAATCTTTCTCCTTAGCATATCTCTTTCTTTTCTTGGTTACTTCAGATCATTGTGCTCTGGTTTCTTCAGCTCTTTTGTTCTCAGATTCATCCACCCGTCGGATATAATTCCATCTCTCTGGAGGATACATATTTTCCCAAAGATGGGTGATCTTTCTACTAAAATCTTGGCGAATTGCACAACAGTCAGCAAAAATGCGAGGGTTCATTTGTACTAGCCTCTTTACCTCTCCATGTTTTGGTACATCTGGTATAAGATCATCAAAAATCATCTGAAGAAAACGAGGATATAACACCCATTTGTCCTTCTTCAAGGCCATCACGTTCTCAGCCATGCATGCAAATATCAGTTTGGCAATGTTGGCCTTCTCTCCTTTGCAACATAACACCATTGCCTTTGCCCAATCAATGTTTAGTCCATCTGATACACCTTTGCGGTGATCAAGACACATAATAAAAACATGAGCAATAAACCTCCACTCCTTGGACAGAAATGACTTCTTGATTTCCTTTTGTGAACCAAAAGCTGGCCCCTCATAGCCCATGCTTCTAAATGCCTCGAACACCTCTTAATCAGACATAGAGACCTCTTCTCCTGAATCCTCCTCTAGCCTCAAAATCCTCGAAACACTCTCAGCAGTAACGGTCACATCGTGATCTAAGACTTTAGAAGTAATTCTTTGTGTATCTCCTCGGGTATCGTACTTAGCAGATCTCTAGAAATCTCTGATATGAAGATCATAAATGGTGGTCGAATGAGAAACTGCATAAACTATGGGTGATCTTTGCAGCCATTTAATACAGCTCTAAACCCAGCAGCTTTAGGATGTGTATCATCCAGAATAGCAGTGATATTATTCCTCTCATCGAACTTTAAGTTTGGCATTTATATCTGAAATACAAATGAAATACATTAGAACAAAGAATTAAGTACTAAAATAATTAAAAAATAAGAAAAGATTAAAGAATAAACAAGAACTAAAATAAATTCGCTGGCCGAAACTATAGTTTCCCAGAATGATATATAGTTTTGGCGGCCGAAAGTCTAGTTTCGCCAGCAGAATCACATTAGTTTCGCTCAAACAGTGAAGTAGATTCGACAAGCCGAAACTATAGTTTCGGCACAGCAAAACTGAAAAATAGCCAGCGAAACTGTTAAGTTCGCTTGGACAACATAACCTTACAGTTTCGCTGAGGATGCAAGAACTTTCGTTCAGTTTCGCTCGATTATCGGTAGTTTCGCTGGAAGAACAGCAAGGCTACCGAAGAGTCTCGATCAAAAATACCCACAATGAGATGATATTAACAAGATTAAAGGATGGTCCTAAGTTCGAAACTCACTGGCAAACTTGAATCAACAATCAATCAGAAAGATCAAACACAGAATTGCAAAATCGCCTATAAAGTTCACGAAGAAACCCTAAGAGACAACACAGGTCGTTTGTGCAAAAATGAGAGAATAATTTCGCAAAACGACTTATATAGCATATAGTTTCGCAGCTAGCGAAAATATAGATTCGCCTGACGAATTTACAATTTCGCCAAGCGAAGCTGCAATTTCGCCAAGTGATACACAAATAAAAAATGACCTTGCACAGAATGAGCGAGCCGAGCGAAATTGCAATTTCGTCTAGCGAAACAAGGAGCGAAGGTATAGTTTCGCCTTTTTTTAGTAACTTCAAACACTGAGATCTAAATCAATCAGAGATCACATCCTCGAGATATGCATGAACACAAAGATGACTTTAATCATCGACTGGCAATAAGATCATACTGATAGTTGAATCTGATCACAATCTGCAAAGGAACTGTTGAAATTCAAAAACAGATCAATAACGATTGCTGATATATTTGTCCACTTAAACCCATGCCTTATCCTTTTTCAACAAATAGCTTATGATTTGTTAAGGTTCGATTAGATGCTTTAGAATGTTAGGACCCCACAATCATTTGGCACAAACCCTCACCCAACCTTAGATTTCTTGAATTTTGCTACGATCTTTATTGAGCAAGGCTTGTGTATTAGTGTGCAAGTGATTATCAACAAAGAATTGCCTTCTGTGATGAATTCATCATTTAGATGATTTTACACAACTTAGACCAAAATGGTGAGAGCTCCAGGTCTATACTCACGTATAACAAAGGAGATGACCATTTAATCATGTGCCGATAAGAGCTCCAGGTCAGTACTATCGTACAGCAAAGGAGATCATCACTCCAGGTCAGTACTTCTGTACAACAGAGGAGATTAGCACAAGTACAAGACAAAAATGTACAGGACAAGAGCCAAAGATCAATTCTCAATCCACTTTTTGTTGGGACTCAGTTTTCGTGCAGGCGAAAATGATCGCGTAAAACCAGACATCCTTAAGCAGGGATTTTAATTTAAATCATATTGTTGCTGTATAGTTTATTTTTCAGGTAGAGCCTACCAAGCATATTGTTAAAGAATCTGTTTGTTTTCTTGACTTTAATATTCAATAAAAAATAAGATGTGAAACAGAGACCAGCATCAGTTACTATCATTTCTTAGTTAGGTACCAGTCATGCATAAAGGAACATATCCAGAAGATATAAAATCATTTCTCGTCATTTCAAATTCAACACTCAGGTTATTTAGATACTCCCCCAAAATTTTATTTTAAAAGGATAATATTATTAAAAGGATTATTGTTATTATACTATTTTAAAAGAAATTTTATTTTATTTATTTTTATTTATTTTTTTATATTTTATTTATTATTTTACATATATATATTTTTATATTTTTATTTATTTTTTAATGGAGGTTTAAAAGGATATTAACCCGAGCATAGAGATCAATTCATAAAAACGGGGTTTATTAAAAGTTTTTGTGAAAAGATCTGCCTTTTGATTTTTTGTTTCAATGGGTATAATATCGATAAAACCCTTTTCTTGAGCATCACGAATTGCATGAATATGTGTTTCGATATGCTTGGTTCGGGAATGATGAATATGATTTTTTGCAATCCCAATGGCTGCTTTGTTGTCGCAAAACAACGGCGTGTGGAGGAAGTTAATGCCGTAGTCAATCATTTGGTGTTGTATCCAAAGAACTTGGGAACAACAGCTAGAGGCAGCAATGTATTCTGCTTCTCCTATAGAAAGAGAGACAGTGGCCTGTTTCTTGCTCTGCCAAGACACCGGACAATTTCCCAGGTATTGACACCCTTCAGACACCGATTTTTTGTTTAACCTGCAACCATTAGAATCACTTTCAGAATAAGCATGTAAATCAAATTCCCTCCATATGGATACCATATACCTAAACAGAATGATCCTTTGAGATAACGAAATATTCTTTTGACAGCTTTCTCATGGGACTCTTTTGGGGCCGACTGATATCGAGCACAATATCCAACAGCAAACGTGATATCAGGACAACTTGCTGTAAGATACATGAGGGAACCGATCATAGATCTATAGAGATAAGGATCAACTGGTTTCCCGTTCTCATCAGGAGTGAGACAAGTCTGAGCAGTAAAGGGAGTCATCTCAGGAGAGGCGTTGTCCATCTTGAATTTTTTCAAGATATCTTTAATATACTTCTCCTGATGAATAAGAATTCCTTCTTGCTTTTGTTCAACTTGTAAACCAAGAAAGAATCACATTTCTCCCATCATACTCATTTCAAACCGTTGACGCATCACTTCTTCGAACTCCCGACATAATAGTGAATTGGTAGATCCAAAAATAATATCGTCAACATAAACTTGGACAAAAGCATTTCACCATTCACTTCCTTTTTGAAGAGAGTCATATCGATGGTACCGCGAGAGAAACCATTGCATAAAAGATACTGTGTTAGGGTCTCATACCAGATCCTAAGTGCTTGATGAAGACCATACATAGACTTGTCAAGCTTACAGACTTTATCGGGAAAGTCAGGATCCTCAAAACCTGGTGGTTGACACACATATATCTCCTCATCAATGTCTCCGTAGAGAAAAGCACACTTCACATCCATCTGATAGACCTTGAACTGTTTATGAGCAGCATGAACAAGAAAAATCCTGATTGCTTCAAGACAGCCGACTAGAGCAAAGACTTCAGTATAGTCAATCCCTTCTTCTTGAGCAAAACCTTGCACAACTAGTCTAGACTTGTTACGCACCACCACACCATGATTATCTGGTTTGTTCTTAAACACCCATTTTGTACCAATTGGGCATTTGTTGGGAGGCAAGTCAACCAAGGTCCAAACTTTAAGCTTTCTGAATTGTAGAAGCTCCAATTGCATTGACTCCACCCAGCATGGATCCAGTAGAGCAGCATGCACATTTTTCGGGACAGTTTGAGAGATGAAGCAAGAGAAGAGGCAGATATTAATCAAACCAGATTGACTCCGCGTCCGAACACCATCAGTGATAGATCCAATAACATTATCAAGAGGATGATCTTTCAAAGTTTTGTAGTCGGTGTCTGAAGGAAAGATGTTTGGAGAAGTTTTGCTCACAGATTGTGAAAGATTAGATGAGGGAGAGAGATGGAAGAGGTTGTGAAGGGTCGATAGATGTAGGTGATGAAGTAAGAGATGTTGGAAGAGATGTTGGTGAAGAAGAATCAGGAGTTGGTGCCAAATCAAGCAATGGAGAAGATGAACTAACATCAGCTGAAATGGCATCATTTGCTGATGAGTTGGAATGGACAGGTGATGGAGTGGAGGAGATAATATTGGTTTGAGCATTTGGAGTGGACGCATCATCGTTGCAAACTGGAAGATTGAAAGAATTAAACACGGTATTGGAGTCAAAGAACCATGTTGGTTCAGATCGAACATCAGAAGAGTTAGACTCCTTCCAATCAACATAGAATGACTCTTGAACAATACATGTTCTCTTGTTATAAACCCGATAGGCCTTTTGAGAAGAAGAGTAACCAACAAAGTAACACTCATCAGATACGGCATCGAACTTTGTCTTTTGAGATTGAGTATTCAGAAGAGTGCAAGAGCAACCGAATGGCCGAAAGAAGTCAATTAGAGGTTTCCTCTTATGAAAAAGTTCATAAGGAGTCTTCATTTTATCCTTAACAATCAACACACGGTTTAGAACATATGAAGCACAGTTTACAGCTTCAGCCCAAAAGATAATGGGTAACGAAGATTCTATCAGCATTGTACGAGCAGCTTCAATGAGAGTGCGATTCTCTCGTTCCGCTATACCATTCTGTTGAGGTGTCCTTGCAACACTAAATTGTCTCACAATCCCCTTTTGAGCACAGAGTGAATCAAGAATCTGATTTTTGAATTCAGTGCCGTTGTCACTTCTCAGACCCATAACCTTTCTCTTGCTGATTGTTTCGATAGAAAGAATTAATTTCTGCAATTCTTCAGCAACCTCTCCTTTGTGTGCAAGCAATCTCACCCATGAATATCTGGAGAAATCATCTGTAACAACAATACAAAATGATTTTTTAACAATAGATTTAACGCTAATTGGGCCAAACAAATCAGTATGTAACAACTCGAGAGGACTAGTTATGCTATTTTCAAGTTTGGGCTTATGTGGTTTCTTGTGTTGTTTGTCCTTGGCACATGCCATACATTTTTCGTTAACAGAAAAATCTTTCGTTAACATGGCCTAATCGACGATGCCATAAAAGAGACTCAAAGGTTGAAGCTTTAGAAAGAAGACAAGTTGCAGTAGACTTTGACTCGATGGAGTTCATATCAAGAAGATATGTGTCATGTTTTCTTGGAGCACGCATAAGAATCAAATCATCTGGAATATCAATCTCTGATTTTAAAATAGACATTCATCAGATTTAAATAAGACTGGTATGTCTTTATCGCAGATTTGAGAAACACTCAGAAGATTAAATGCCAGCTCAGGAACATAGTTGACTTTTTCCAAGGTTAAAGAACCATTTGTAACTTCTTCTTGCCCAATCATCTTTCCACCCTTTTTGTCACCAGCAAAAGCAACATATCCTCCATCAATAATCCGATAATTGGTCAGCAAGTCTTTCAGCCCTACCATATGTTTGGAGCAACCACTATCTACATGCCACAAGATATTTACAATCTTAGTGGATGACTCCTGAAATGAAATAATGAACAAATTAACCAGGTGTAATAGAAACCCAAGATTGAACTACTTTATCTTTAGATGAAGAAGATTTTTTGCAAAAGAAATTATTAACAAATTTTGTTAATTTATTTTCAAAGCAGTTCCTATTAAGATGACCATGAAGCAATGTAGGAGAATTCTTGACAAGATGGTCCTCTTGACCACACCTGAAACAATGAGATTTGTGTCTAGGTTTGTGATGTGATGAGGTAAGAATATGATCAATGATAATTTCCACATCACATTCAGATATACTAGAATCGATGTCACTAAATGTCTCATACATGCCACGAGGTCAAAGTTTATTCGAACAATAATTATTATTTACAAAAATAGATGAATGTTCGTCCGACGTATCAGTAGAACTAGTTCCACTGGTACTAGTTTCAGATGAAGAGGTAATTCTTTCATCAGATAAAGACATATTTGATGGAGTGAAAGATGGAATGGGATGAGAAAAGAATTTTTCAAAACAATTAGTTTTAATTTGCTCGGTTGACTTTGTAGAAAGATCAGTTGCATCATAATCATTACCAGAACAAAAGACATCACCACAATGAACTGAATTAAAAGATAAAATAGAACCGTCATGAGAACATGAGACAACCGAGTCTGTTACAGGAGAACTAGAAACAAAAACAGAACTTAAACTAGACTTGTGATCTAAAACAGACTGCTGACAATCAGGTGTACTAATACTAGTGCATCCAAGCCCACTAGTTGGTCCATAGTCGTAGTCTTCACGAACATGCTTAGAGTTAACACCCTCTAAACCTGCACACATACTGTCAGTATCTGTTTTGATTAAATCATTAGAAGGATGAGGAGCAGGCATAGGAGAATAACAGTATGTACTAGGCGGAGGATAGACCTTTACATTTTCATAACCCAATCCCATTTTAATCCTAGCTCCCTGTTGAGATTTACATAGATCATCATGTTTCATTCCTGATATGGTCCATTTGTCTAACTTTGACTGAAGTTTGCTTGCTTCAAATTCAGCAAGGGCAACTCTTTCAGTCAAAGTGTTAATCTCAACATTTCTTTTCAAAAGAATTCGTTTTAAATGATCATTTTCTTTTAAAGCCTCATTTAATTTAACAAAGTATTTTGATTCATTGATTTTAAGTTCATCATTGATTCGCTTTAAATCCTTTTCATTATCAATTAACAGACGATTAGCTTTATAAATCCCAAATAATCTAATTTAAAAGTAGAAAAGCACATATCCTGAATTACCTCATATGGAAGTCCCATCACCATCCTTTCAGCAGCTAAGGCTTTTTCACATTGGCATACCGGAGTACTTGACTTCTTTTCCTCAACGGTAGCAGCATCATCATCATATTCCTTTCTTTGCCCAGCGTATGAACTTCCTTCCACCCTTAAACCTGCAGTTTTACCTTACCCAATTCCAGCATCTTTTTCTTCTTTCTCATTCATAGATGACACATCTTCCCTTTTGAATTCCTTGAAAAGGTCAAATCCATCTTTACCATCTTCCTTCTCATTCCTTTCAACAAGCTCAGCAACTAAAGCATGATGTATCTCAGTTCTTGTTTCCTCAACCTTAGCACTCCAATCAAAGTTAGAAATCAATGCAGTCTCCTTTTTGTGATTCACATCTTCCTTCTCTCTCTCAGCTGTCAGTCTTGGAACTCCTGAATTACTGGAATCGGTGACAATTGGTGATGGACATTCATGTTTGAAGTGTCCCAATTGTTTACAGTTAAAGCATCTCAATTTGGACTTATCAAATCCCAATTTTGAATTAGATGTTTGACCACCAAAGTTCTTTCGTCCAGTTCATTCCATAAATCTTCGAGCTCTAAGGGTCAACATAGCCATCAACCATTGAATATCAGTTTCTTCAAGATCATCAAGATCCACCTGATACATGTCTTCCATAGTCATTCCCTTCCCTTTCAACTCTCCAGCTACAAGTGCTTCGTAGCTTTGAACAAACATTCCAAAAAGAGCCATTGTTTCTGATGGGACTGAAGTTTCAACATTGGCCTTAGAATTACCAAGATCTCTTCCAACACTACTATTTCAACATTGGCCTGAGAATTTGCAGCGAGTGACAATAAAGCAGCATTTTGTGAAAAACCAGATGTGGGCATCATAGTCTGGTTAAATTCCCGTCTCTTCATGTCCAACTCAAAAGATTTCAGCTTATTGATAATATCTATCAGCTTGTAGTCTGTGAACCCTCTTTCTTGTTTAAGCATCCTCACCTGAGGACTCCACTGAGATGGAAGAGAATCTAGAAGCCTGTTAACTTGTTCATTGTTGTAAAGCCTTTCATCATATTTCTTTAAGGTGCTTGAAACATTTAAGAAGCGATTTGTGAGATCTGTCAAACACTCGTTCTTGTATCCAACAGAATAATTGAATTTCTTCTCAGCCTGAATGCTCTTGTCCTTTACCAAATCTGTGTTACCATCATAAAACTCACATAGGGCATCGTAAAGAGATTTAGCATTTTTATGCTCTGCAAAACAGTTGTAAATGTCTGGTGCCAATCAAAGAGTTAAAGCACCAAAAGTCTTTTGGTCACGGTCGATCAATTTCAGATCCTGTTCAGTATAGGAAGATGGGTCCTTATTTTGAGAGACAACATCACCAACAGTAACCGTTGGTATGTGAGGACCAGAAGTAATCGATTCCCATTGGTTGTGATCAGTGTAGAAGAAGAAGGCTTTGAGACATCTCTTCCAATCTTCAAAATTGTCTCCATTAATGAGTCTCGTAGGCCTATTAGGAGCAACACTTTCAAGATCAGCGAGTGTGAGTGATGTTAACTTAGACATGGTAGTTTCGCAGAGATTGATGTAGTTTCGGCAAGAGAGAAGATAATTTCGCTGACACTTTCGTAGAACAAGGTAACTTCGCAGACAATTTCGCTGAAAAACTACTTTCGCTGATACTTTCGCAGTGAAAGCTAATTTCGCTGACAATTTCGACAGCACTTTCGCTAGCCAAATGTCACAACAGGCTTAGTTTCGCTGGTAAATTAGCACGAAACAAGCTTGAACTTTCGTTCAAAAACAATTTCAGCAGCAATTTCGCTTGTTAACCATTCACAATCACTGATGAACTTTCGTTCAAAAAGACTAGTTTCGCAGAACCACTAGAGAACGATTTCAATAGCAATATAACCCATAGTTTCACTGGAAGAAGATTGACAGTTTCGCTGTAAGAACTGTAGTTTCGCTGATCGATCCCAAAACCCTTTTTAAACCCAAAATCAATCTGAAATCATCAAATACTCAATGAATTTGGGATCTGATGATTAGAAGATCTTCCATAATCAAAAACTAGCAGAATTCAATCAATTTCCATATCAAAAACACCTGATAATGCACTAAAAAATGATTGAAACTAGATATTGAACCAAAACCACCAAAAACTCAACAAATCAAGAGCACTAAGGCTCTGATACCATATTGCTGGTCCATTTGATCGAATTACAGTGCAAATGATATGAAGAATCATTCAATATCCAACAAATATGCTAAACAACAATAATGGAGAGGATTGAACACAATAATAACTCATTCATAATAAGACTATGATCAATGACAATCAATAACAAAAAGCACAAGGATAATTCTGTGTATTAACTGCTTTAATGGTAACTTGCAACAATGACAATCGATTAGGGTTTTGCAAGCTTACCCAACAATGAAAATGAACATAAGTATATATAGCAGTCTTAGTTTCGCAGACAGTTTTGCTGTTAGCGAAACTGTTCTGCCGAAACTATAGTTTTGCCCGGCAGAAACAGCAGTTTCGCCCGGCTAACTAAACAGCTAACTGTGAGCGAAACTATAGTTTCGCTCACAGTTTCGTTGGACTGCAAAACTATATAAAGCTAATAACATACATAAAGGAAACTAACATAAGACCTATTACAAGCAAAAATAAACATTCTAATCTAAGGTGAGTCTAACCTATGCATGATCTTCATTTCCACTCTTCTTTTGTTGTTGACAACCTCCTGGTTGGCTGCAGCTGCTTTGCTACTAGCAGCTAGCAACTTCCCAGTTAG
Source organism: Flaveria ramosissima (assembly GCA_025215565.1). NCBI lineage: Eukaryota > Viridiplantae > Streptophyta > Magnoliopsida > Asterales > Asteraceae > Flaveria > Flaveria ramosissima. Next base: position 2,009,441 of record CM046035.1, read on the forward strand.
AAGTCTACCTTTTCTTTTGAGCTTTTCTAACCTTGCTTTCTCTTGAAGCTCTTCCTCAGTCATCTTCCTCTTTCCTTTGACATCTTCGGAAGTGCTAGACTTTGGGGGTTCTAGGATGGAAGGTTCAGGTTGAGTGGTGGAAGTCCTTTATTAGTTGTACGCAAAAATAATCTAAGTGATTTGGTTTTGGTTGCACCAGCCTTTCTAGATCCAACACTGGTACTCGCTGATATCAATTACAGCCCCCATCTCTGTCACCCACCGATGAGCAGCAACAGCAGTGCCATTACCATCAAAAGTAGGGGGCTTGCATCTCAGAAATGCCCCATAGTTACAGCGTCGTGAAATTTCTTGCACAGGCTCTTCCGCCTCGTCATCACTAGTGACAACCGTCTTAGCCTCCGATTGTTCCCTTTCCCCAACGAGCCTCCTCCTTTCCTTCCTCTCTCCTTCCCTTACAACTTTAATCACTTCAGTCACCACAGACAGCAGGATCGTCTGCATGACCTGGTGAACCTCCTCCACAACTGCCTCCTTCATTGGGGCCCTCAAGTTGGCACTCTCGTCACCACCCTCCGGATGAGGGGTCTCGGGCTCCTCATCTGTCATATCTTCAGCCCTAGCCCTTCCTCTTGTGACCCGTGGTCCAGCACCACGTCCACCACGACCTCCGCCTCGTGAATCCTTTGATGATCTACCTCCAGCCATCACTAAACACACTATAAGATTTAAACACCAACATAGTCGTTCAAGGTAATAGCTCAGTTTATGTCAAGTATAGCAAGTCCCTTATTACAGTGGCTAGTTTTGATAAGATATTTACTTTATTCTTCATACCCCAACCATTTCCTATCCTGACTACATCAGTAATCTACTAACAACACATAAATCACATAACATGCATACATAATACCGGATAACATTACATAAAATACCTGATGGCACGTAGCTACTCGGGCTAGCATCCTTCTATCTTGCCATTCTAAGTTTAAGTTTGAATTTTTAAAAATATTTACCCATTTCTCTTAAACTTTGGCTCTGATACCAACTTGTAAGGCCCCGTTCTTGGGACACTTACAGTTGGTCAATCATCACAGATAAACATAAAACTTACTTTAACATTTACTAAAAATATAACAACGGAATCATTTAACTAAAACCATTTCATATATTAATAATCGCTTTTGCAAAAATAATACATCATTGTTAAGTTACAAAATTTCAATCGTTGTATTACATCACAAAAACATTATCACATTACAAAATGGATGTCATCCCAAAACAAGCCAAGCAGCTGCCCCCGTACCTTCCATACGTTCAACATTAACCTTTACTTTCATTTGGACCAATGACATATGCTATACCCCAAACGTAGGCACGAAGCGGGTACTGGGCCAAAGTCTATAAATAGACCCTTAACATAGCGCATTAAGCCTGACACCAGTACCGGGGCAAGCGACAAGGATCCCATACGTTTGGTCAGTCACAAAGACTAAACCCCTGTATGTATCCTTACAGGTTAGCTAAACAACACACAGTTGAGCTAACAGCATTTTAGAGTTGTGCACCTCCTTTCATTTGCTTGCAAGTCTTTTCATTTATCCATTCATTCATGCATGCATTCATTCATTCTTTACGTTCCTCTTTTCATTATCATTAACTTCCGCTTTCATTACATAATATTTTATGTTCATTTCATAACCATACCACGTAAAGCCACGGCATAACACATAATAAGAATATAATAGGAACATAACATAACCATACATAACATCATCATAAACATCACATACAACATCATACATTACCATATAATCATCATACATCATCCCGGGGAACATTCCAAGTCATAGCCTAAAACTTCCATTTTTCCCAAAATTCAGAAATAATTCTTAGTCCTTAGGCGCATGGCAAGCGCATGGCCTTTTAGGCGCATGGGAAACGTTTGGGCGCATGAGCACTATATTGGCGCATGGCCAACACTTGGTCATTCTGGGCAACTTTCTAGGCGCATGGATACTATGCAGGCGCATGAGCCTGACTTAGGCGCATGGGCACTTGGGCGCATGAGCAACTAACTTTAACTAACCTTCAGTCCCATATTCAATCCTAACATGTTCTAAGCTTAGTTCTTACAATCTAAGCAACAAGAACTCATACATAACATAATCATACCATTAACCCCTCTACTTGGGTTTTATTTCTTTTCCTTCTTTTATTCTTCTTTCCTTTAAGAATCCGGGTGTTAGAAGTCCACCCCCCTTATATAGGTTTCGTCCTCAAAACCTGTTATTCCTCAAATAGCTGTGGGTAATGATGTCTCATTTATTCTTCAGTCTCCCACATAGACTCGGATCCCTTTCATGTGCTTCCTTTGTACTCGCACCAATGGAACCACTTTATTTCTTAGCCTCTTCTCTTTGCGATCAATGATCGCCACTGGTTTCTCCACATAATTGAGTCGTTCATCTACTTCAATGTCCTCCAGTGGTACGACCATATCTTCATCGGCTAAACACTTCCGCAGATGAGCTACATGGAATGTCGGGTGAATTCCACTTAAGTCATCGGGTAGTTCCAACCTATATGTCACCTTTCCTACTCGAGCAATGATTCGGAAAGGCCCTATATATCTCGGCCTCAAGTTGCCTCGCTTTCTAAACCGAATGATTCCCTTCCATGGTGAGACTTTCAACATAACCTGATCACCCACCTGGAACTCAATCGGTCTACGCCTTTCATCGGCATACGACTTTTGCTTATCCTTGGGTGCCTTCATAAAGGCCTTGATCTTTTCCAGCTTCTCAGTCGTAGCTTTGATCACCTCGATGCTCCCTAACTCTTTCTGACCAATATCACCCCAACAAACGGCCGTTCTACATCTCCTACAGTATAGCATCTCATAAGGTGGCATACCAATGCTGGCGTGATAACTGTCATTGTATGAGAACTCGGCTAACGGTAAATGGTCATCCCAACACCCTCCAAAATATATGATGCATTCCCGAAGAATATCTTCTAGCGTCTGAATGGTTCTCTCTGACTGACCATCCGTCTGAGGATTATAAGCCGTGCTGATATGTAACCTCGTCCCCATCGCATCGTGGAATTTCTTCCAAAATTTAGATGTAAACCGTGTGTCACGATTAGACACGATAGACACCGGTACACCATGACGAGTTACAATCTCTTTGATGAATAGACCCGCTAATCTCTCCGAAGAATACATTTCTCAGATAGGGAGGAAGTGAGCACTCTTCGTCAGATGATCAACTATCACCCATATGGCATCATACCCTTTCGCGTTACGCGGTAGCTTTGTAATGAATTCGATGGTGATATGCTCCCACTTCCACTCTGGTATATCCAAAGGTTGGATTTTCTCGTACGGTTTCTGATGTTTCGTGTGCACTTGCAAACAAGTAAGGCACTTACTCACATACTCTGCTACATCGTGCTTCATACCCGGCCACCAATAATCTTTCCTCATATCCTGATACATCTTTGTAGCCCCAGGATGGATGAAGTATCGAGTCTTATGAGCCTCATCCATGATCTTTCCACGTAAGTCCCCATAACAAGGAATCTACATTCGCCCGAATCGGGTTCTAATACCGAGAGTGTTTTCACCCAACTCCGTGATTAGACCTCTTACCATTTAAGAGTTAAGACGATCTTCTTTCAACGCATTGTCTTAAAACTCTTTGACCTTTGTCATCACATCAAAGGTCATAATCAGTTGATAAGCCTTCACCCGAATCGGCTTCGGTCCCTAGCTCATCAAGCTCTCAGATGATGCTGCCAAAAAGGGGGAGAGTGTTTAGAGACAAACACATTAGGAACCACAAAGCTTAGCTTTTTCTACTTTGACTTCTAGATATCCTGCTCAGCAAGCAACAGTTTTCCTTGAGCCTCCTCTAATCATTCTTCAAGTGGACAGGGTCCTTGCTCAAAGATCAAAACAGGTTCTTTTCCAAGTTCCTGATGGGATCTTCTATTGAATAACCAAGTCTGGATGTTGTTGTGGCATACTTGGAAGCTGAAGAGTTCCAAATGTTGAATGCATCTTCTACCACTGTCGAAGAAGTTTATCAACCAAAGGTCCACATTGAACCTGAGATTGAATACAAAAGGGAAATAAGGATTGATGGCCCAGCAACTGAAACAGTTGGGATAGATAGCGCAATCCCACAAGCTTCTGAAGCTGAAGTCAAAGCTTCGGAAGAATCACTTCAAACTTTTGAAGCTGAGATACAAGCTGTAGAAGGGTTATTCTCTCTGTCTGAGTATGTAATTATCACAGATGCAATCCTTGAACTTGCATCTGAGGTAAATAGTGAAGACTTTCTCAACTTTCCCCACACTCAAACACCATCATCACCTCATGCTCAAATCACCACCTCCCAACCTGAAACCTCCACACAAGAACCTCCCAAGTTTCAATCTTCCGAAGATATTAAAGGGAAGAGGAAGATGACTGCAGAAGAGCTTCTAGAGGAAGAAAGGTTGGAAATGCTAAAAAGAAAAGGTAGACTCCCCACTAGGAAGCTACTAGCTGCAAGTAGCAAAGCAGCTGTAGCCAACCAAGAGGCTATCAACAACAAAAGAAGGGTGGAGATCATTGGAAAACTTGTCAATCTAGGAGCTGCTAGTGAAGATGTGCTCCTTCTACCACTGAAGGAGCTGGTTGAGTTAGAAAAGGCAACTCTGCTACAGATTGAACAAGATGAAAAAGCAGCAAGGTTGGTCTTAGAGGAAGAAAGAAAAAGAAAGAAAGAAGAAGCTGACCAATAGCTTAGGAGTGAAATGATAACTTTGTTGGATATTGTATGCCCAAGACATATACAAGATTGATGTGGTTAGTACGTTATGATCCAAGTCGGGTCATACCCAATAACAAGCTAAACAAACACCAATACATATTTATTTGTTGATGAGATCATACAAATAAATATTGACACCAATTTAGAAAATAGGTTTTCAAAAACGTTGCTTTGTTATAGAACAACATTATATGGATAATTTGTTCATGAGAAATCATTTGTTTCATTATTTAAGTGAGTTAAATAATAACAAATAAAAGTGTGTTAATGTTATAAAATTAAAAGAGGTTTTAATTTTATAAACTTATGGGTTGAAAGTGTAAGTTTTTTATAAAAATTAAAATGGGGGGAACCCATTTTGAATGGGATTTCGGCCGCCCAAGGGAGGTCCACTCCTTGGGATTGCATGTCTTGGTTATTACAAGACTTTAATCCCTATTGCACTCAACCTTAACCAACACTCTCTTTCACACACACATTGCAAGAACTCTCTTTCAAAATGCTGAAAAATTCAGATTCAAGGCAAAGAGGTTGCTGAAAGTTTCGGTTTTTGAAGGAGCATAGGTAGAGGGTTTTGGTGTTGCACTCCCTAACAAGCTAGGTGTTGGAAGAGCTTGTGGGTATACAAGCTTGAGGTCTGCTCTTTTGGAGGCTAGACATTCAAGAAGCATCATCATCTTCTTCTCATCCATACTACATCATCTTGTTCTTGAAAGGTAGTTTCAAGAACACCCTATGGTTGTTCTTTCCGTTTTGATAGCATTTTATTTCACATACATATGATCCTTTGTTCTTGGGTTTTGTTTTGGGTTAATATGGTTCAAATTTTCAGATTATTAAACACCTTTCAACCACTTATATCCGCTGCATTTTTGAAGTTTATATGGTTAAACTTGTTTTGATAAACTTGTAACAAATCCCAACAATGACATCTAGAGCCGGTTATGTGGAATACTTGCTTCAAAAGTTCTTGAAAAGTTAGTTTTCATAGACTTTTTCAACCCATTAGGGGCTGTTTTGTTATGGATGAATGAATCCCTTATGTTTCAAGGTTTAATCTTACATGCTTTAGTATAAACCTTGAAAGATTAACATCAAATGGTTGATTATATTGTTTGGACAAAACCCTAAAGTTTTGGTTCATGTTGGCCAGAACTTTAAGGTTAAAAAAAGGGGTTCATAGTTGTTCTTGAATGTTGTATATGATACATATTTTGGTGCATAACTTAGCCTTGACCTTATGTGTTTTGGATTTGGTTGATTGTGGTTTTGTCATGTTGGTTTTGATTCTTGAAAGGGTTGTAATATTTGTGTTTGTATTTTGGGTTGTAATTTATTTATAATGTAATAAATAAATTAGGTACATTACTTTTAATAGAAATATTGTATTAGGATATGATTTTGTAAAAGAAGATGCACAAGATGAAGACCCAAAGGAGGACACAAAAGACAAGGACACTTGAAGCATTTGGATGTGGATTCAAGTGGGAGTTCATGGACACATTTTGATGTGTCATTGTTAACCCTTAGGAATGACCTAATGACAATACTTGTGATGGAAAACAAGTACAGTCAACTTAGTGGCTATGGTTATGCACCTATGTTTGTATGATTATGCTTGTTTGGTTGTTTGTTGTATGGTTTTTGTTTGATATTTGGATATGCATAACAAACTTATTAACAAACATAACAAGCTGTAAAATTGATGGTTCTTTTGTAGGGGTTTTAACATGTTTATCAAAGCTCATATAATCTTGTTTATATGAAAACGCAGCGGAATATATATGTTTTAAAACATGTTAATAAGATGATTATTAAACCATTTAATAAAGAACCCCATGCCATGGATCATTATACAAGTGCATACAAAAGATAAACATGAGATGATGAAACTACAACCTTTGTAGCTGCTGGATTTCGAGATAGGAGAGGTGAAAGGAGATGAAAACTTGGCTGAAACTTCAAAGTCGAAGCCCTCAAGAGGTGATACCCCAAGCTTGTACAAACACCTTTGATTGCTAGGAATCTTGACACCAAATTTTCAGCGACCAAAACCCATTTTGAAAGCTGAAAATTCTGCTCCTTTTCTTCTTTCAAAACCGTGAGAGAGAGAGAGATATGGAGAGTTCAAAAGCCTTTTGCATGTAAGAGTGAATGATGGATTAGATGGAGTGTGTTAGTCTCTTTAAGTCACCAATTTTCAAGACCAAAAATTGGAACCCAAAGGCCCTATTTTGGGCGGCCAAAAATAAGAAAAAAAGGGTCCCACCCTTTTAAACTTTTAAACATAACTAACACACTTTAATCTTTTGTTTATAAAGTTGAAAACTAATTTTAAACATTATAAATTAAACACTCTTTTATTTGTTATCATTTAGTAAAACTAAATAATGAAAACAAATAATATCTCATGAACAATTATCCACATAATAATGTTCATTTACAAAAGCAATATTTAGAAAATCCAATTTTCTAAATTGGTGTCACTACTTATTTGTATGATCTTATCAACAAATAAATTATCTTTCGGTGTTGGTTTGGCTTGTTATTGGGTATGACCCGTCTTGGATCATATCACACTAGCCATATCAATTTAATATGAATCTTGGGCAGATCAAATCCTTCAATCTCCCACTTGCACAAGATTTATAGAAGATTGATGCAAGCAGCAAATAACGCCTAGCAACGGTTTGCTACCCCTAATGTATATGGCTAAGTGCCATTCAATAACATCATCCTTTTCAAGTACCTTACTTGAATATGTTTTAGGTGAATTAATCATCTATCCTTTTGTTGCAGATGTCATGTTAAATCCAAAAGACACAAAATTATCATTCTCTGATGATTTAACTTTATCAGGCCTTAGACATCTAACTCTCAACGAATAAGAGGAACAAATTCCTATTCTTGACTACATACGTCTCTCACAATCACCTCATGTCATACCTGAACTCAGCCTTATGTACTGCCTTTTCAGAACAGCAAAGGACTAAGTCAAAGTACAGTACTTGGTGAATATCAAGACCCAATATGTATCTCAGGTCTGAGGATACAATGATATTCGCCTTTACTCAAAATCTCTTATGACTAATCAGAAAGATTCCATGCAGAAATAATTGAGAGCGGGTCAGTCCAATATCTATATCCCATAGATATCAATGAACCTTGGTAGCAACCTCTTGCTCTATATTCATACCTTATGAATATCAACCAATCCAAGTTCATTATAATCTTACATTCATAGTTGTTCCCACAAGTATGGTCGACTACGGACGTTGAGAATAATTCATTTATTCACGGATTTAAACATGCTAAAATAGAAGAACAAATGAAATTATAACCATATAATTAAGTCAAATAACATTAGTTCCAATATCCAAATACAAAATACAACATCAAACCCAGTCACTTAAATATCTAAGTCCCATGGCACAAACATGACCTTCATGCTTTGCCTTTTCAAGGAGCTTTGTGAGTGGATCCGCAACGTTTTTATCAGTGTGGACTTTGCGAATACATATCTTTCTTTTTTCAACTTCATCCCTTATGTAGTTGAATCTCCGTTCAATGTGTCGAGTCTTTTGATGAGCACGAGGTTCCTTGATTTGAGCAATCGCACCCTCGTTGTCACAAAAGATCTCTAGGGGATCCTGAATGGAAGGGACTACCCCTAGATCGGCTATGAATTTCTTCAGCCATGCAGCTTCCTGTGCTGCCATTGAAGCGGCGACGTATTCTGACTCTGTAGTGGACAACGCTACGACTTCTTGCTTTGAGCTTTTCCAAGAAACAGTTCCCCCATTCAGAATAAAGATGTACCCCGATTGAGATCGTGAATCATCTCGATCGGTTTGGAAACTCGCATCCGTGTAACCTTTTACAACGAGTTCCTCTTCACCAGACCCGTAGATCAAGAACATGTCCTTAGTCCTCCTTAGGTACTTCAGAATGTTCTTGACAGCCATCCAATAACTATCACCAGGATTTTGCTGGTATCTACTTGTCTGCTTAAAGCGCATGACACGTCTGGTCTAGTGCATATCATTGCATACATGATGGATCCTATAGCAGATGCATATGGGATTGCCTTCATTCTATTTTGCTCCTCCTTGGAGCTTCGACATTGAGTTGTACTCAATATTGTCCCTCTTTGAATAGGTACAGTACCTTTCTTAGAGTTTTCCATCTTGAACCTTTTCAAGAATTTGTCAATGTATGCACTTTGATTCAAACCAATTAGCCGTCTTGATCTATCCCTATAGATCTTTATTCCCAGAATATAGGCGGCTTCACCAAGATCCTTGATGGAAAAACAACTTCCAAGCCAGGTTTTTACACCTTCCATGGTTGGAATGTCGTTTCCAAACAGTAGTATGTCATCAACATACAATACTAGGAAGGTTATTATGCTCCCACTAGCCTTCTTATACACGCAAGCCTCATCAGCGTTTTTGATGAAGCCAAATTTCTTTACTTCATCATCAAAACGGTGATTCCAACTTCTTGATGCTTGTTTCAATCCATAGATTGATTTCATTAACTTGCATACTTTATTAGGATATTTTGGATCGACAAAACCTTCAGGCTGAACCATATAGACATCTTCCTCAAGATATCCATTTAGGAAAGCGGTCTTGACATCCATTTGCCAAATCTCATAATCATAATGAGCTGCTTGGCAAACAATATCCTTATAGACTTAAGCATTGCAACAGGTGAGAAGGTTTCATCATAATCAACCCCTTGAGTTTGAGTGAAACCCTTTGCTACAAGTCTAGCTTTGTAAGTATCCAAGTTTCCACGCATATCAGTTTTCTTCTTGAAAACCCACTTACTTCCAACTACTTTGGAATTAAGAGGTGGCACAACAAGTTCCCAAACTTGATTGTCATACATGGATTGCATCTCAACGTTCATGGCCTCAAGCCATTTGTCACAATCCAAATTGGACACTGCATCATGATATGTGGTTGGTTCATCTGAATCCACCACATAGCATCCATCCGTGAAAAATCCGTATCTTTCAGGTGGATTACTAGTTCTACCACTTCTGCGAACGTTTTGTGTGTATTAATCAACCGCTTGATCATCCTCAACATCCTCACGTTGAGTGCTAGTTTCAACCAAACGTGCATCGGGCTGTGTTTCTTGATCCTCCTCAAGATCCACTGTTCTACTGCTAGTTCTTCCATAAGGAACTTTGTTTCTAAGAACTCACCCTTTCTGGCAACAAACCCTTTTTGTTCCAGTGGATCATAGAAATAATATCCCATAGAATCTCTAGGATATCCAACAAAGATACACTTGGTGGATCGGACATCTAATTTGTTTGGGGTGGGAGTCTTAACATAAGCCTCACAACCCCAGACCCTTAAGTACGATAGGGATGGAACTCTTCCATGCCATATCTCAAAAGGTGTCTTTTCCACCTTTTTGGTTGGGGCCATATTCAGAATACGAGCCGCGGAGGGCAAAGCGAAACCCCAAAATGATAGAGGTAATGTGCTTCTAGCCATCATAGATCGAACCATATCCAATAAGGTTCGATTCCTCCTCTCAGACACACCATTATGTTGTGGTGTTCCAGGTGGAGTGAGTTGTGAGACAATCCCACAACTCCTAAGATGATCTTGAAAAACATCACTTAGGTATTCGCCACCTCTTTCGGTGCGGAGAATTTTAATTGACTTGTTGAGTTGATTTTCTACTTCATTCTTGAAGATTTTGAACATTTCAAAAGCTTCATCTTTGTGCCTTAATAAGTACACATACCCATAGCGACTATAATCGTCGGTAAAGGTAATGAAGTATCTTTCACCATTCCTAGTCATTGGCTTAAAAGGACCACATACATCCGAATGTATGATACCTATAAATCTTTTGCCCTTTCGTTAGTTCCACTAAAGGGTGCCTTAGTCATTTTCCCTTGTAAACAAGATTCACATACATCAAATGAATCACATTCATTTGTTTTTAAGAGACCATTCTTTTGAAGTGTTTGTATATGTTTCTTGTTTATATGACCAAGACGGCAATGCCAAAGGTAGGTATCACTCAAATCTAATTTGAGTCTTTTGGTGGTTGCTTGGTATATTGAGCTATCATATGTTACGTTTTCATGAACCAATTCATAAATACCATTACAAGGTATAGCCTTAAAATAAAATACATGATTTAAAGAAACATGAATATCATTGTCAACAAACTTGAAATCATAATCATATTGTCTTAAACGGGAAACAGAAATTATGTTCCTAGTCAAACTAGAAGCATATAATACATTATATAAAATGACTTCCAAACCACTTGGAAGCTTCAAAATGTAGTCTCCTTGGGCTTCAACGTGAACCTTTGCACCATTGCCCATGAATAGACTTATTTCCCCTTTTGCATAACGCTCATTTCTTTTGAACCCTTGCAATAAATTGCAAATGTGAGTTCCACATCCGGTATCTAATACCCATGTGTTAGAAGAAATAACATTTAGCTCAACATGTATCATGTAAATTATACCTGAGGTTTGCCCTGCATCCCTCTTTTCTCTCAACTCTTTGAGATAGACTGGACAATTTCTCATCCAATGCCCTATCTCACCACATTTGAAGCATGGGTCGTTTACAGCAACCTTTTGCTTCTTCTCCTTGGGCTTCGGAGGTTCCGCCCTAACAACCATCTTCCCCTTTCCTCCAACGTGCCCCTTTCCTTTGGCAACATTTGCCTTGGGAGGGGGTAGAGACCTCTTCCTTCTCCCACCTTCATTAATGGTGAGAACGGGTAAAACCCTTTTACCCATTCCCGCCTCAGCTGATTTGAGCATCGAATGAAGTTCATTTATGCTCTTGTCCCATCCGTTCATGTTATAATTCATGACGAATGCCTCAAACCTTTTACTTAGGCCATGAAGGATCAAATCGGTGGCCAACTCCTTTGAGACAGGACAATTTAGCCTTTGAAGGCGGTCGATGTGGCTTTTCATCTTAAGAACATAAGATGAAACTGATTGGGATTCTTCCATCCGACATGCATGAAGCGCTCGAACCGTTTCGAAGCGCTCCACTCTAGCTTGTTGCTGGAACGTTTCCCGCAACAGAGTGATCATGTCATAGGCTCCATGGAGCTCATACTCCTTTTGGAGTTCGGGTGTCATACTTGCTAACATTAAGCAAGAGACTTGGATGGAGTCTTCCGTATATCTAACCCAATCATTATAGGCCTCCACATCCTCCTCGTTAGGTTCATCGGGGATGGGATCATCAAGAATGTAGGCCCGCTTTTCTTGCTTGAGAACAATTCTCAAGTTGCGGTACCAATCCATGAAGTTGTTAGGTGTTAGACGATCCCTTTGAAGGATCGCCCTAAGAGATTGGTTGTTTTGGTTTGGTACATCGTTATTAGCGTTGTTGTTGTCGGCCATCTACAAGATTTTAAAAAGTTCCATTTTAGTAATCGTTGATATAATTATATATTTCATTTATTAATACCCTTTACGTCTCATAGACTATTAATAAAAAAAAAATTTTAGAATCCAACGTTATATTTAAATATTGGTTAGGTGACCTTTATCCCATTATTTAAATAAACAAGGTAGTCTTAAATGACAATTGCAACCCATTGCAACTTCTAGTGGTATGGGATCGTTTGAACATCTTATGTTTATAACGGCATGTTTACCCCATCAACACCTTTTATAAAACACATTTTAGGTGATCCATTCAATATATTTTATAAATCAAGTCGTTCTACTTACACACACGTGTGAGTTTACTACATAAGTGGTTAGGTGACCTTTATCCCACAAACATGGCATTCTCACCTTAAGTTACAAGTTCCCTCAAAGTGGTTAGGTGACCTTTATCCCACTAAGAGTTTGCAAGTAACCTAAGTGTTGTGTAAAAGGATGGTGTTTAACTTGTTTTCAAAAGGGATTTATAATTTCACAATTCTTGTTTTAGAAAAGACCATGTACCATATGATTGTATGCATTCAACCATATGGTACCCATTTGGTTCTTTTAAATAAAACCCATTTTATTTTGCAAACCATTAACTCCTTTTATAGAACCATTCTATTTTGCTTAATGATTTGTGAACCAATTTCTTGTTATAGCTTGTTCTAGTTGATGGTTTGTTAATCATATCCAAATATTCAAAACAAAACAACATCATAAGCATTCAACCAAGCATAACCAAACAATACATATATGCATAACAAAGCATACTAAGTTGAGCACACTTGTTTAGCCAAAACAAGTGTGTCAAAAGGTCTTGTCCTAAGGGTTAAGAGCATGACACATGGTTGACAAAAGGAACTCCCACTTGAATCCACATCTTCAAGCATCCTCTTTGTCCATCTTTTCTTCAAGTCTTGATCTTGAGCATCCTTCCAAAATATGTATCCTAGTACATTTTTCTAGTAAAGATAAACTTCTAATCTATTTATTACAAACCATATGAATGAATAGATTACAAAACAAGACTTGAAACAAAATTAAATTTTTACATGCCCAAATGAATATAACATGACAACCAATCATCGAATCCAAATGGTCTAGGCTTTGTTATGCATAATCAACAACAACATGATCAAACATACACAAGATAATCGATTTTGGCAGCCCCTTATAGCCCATGTTCTTGGCCAACATAAACCAAGAACAAATGGGTTAAGAACATATAAATAAACATCTAATAATCTAGAGTTATAAAGATCCTTATATGCATAAAGAAGCATCTTTAAAACACCAAAGGGGGTCAAAATCCAGCCCCTAACTCACGGATTTTTGGTGTCAAGCACCACAAAAACGTGAACTAGGGAGGAAATACATGTATGCATATGTATAAGTGGCTCTTGATGCCATTGTAGGGGTTTTAACATGTTTATCAAAGCTCATATAATCTTGTTTATATGAAAACGCAGCGGAATATATATGTTTTAAAACATGTTAATCAGATGATTATTAAACCATTTAATAAAGAACCCCATACCATGGAACATTATACAAGTGCATATAAAAGATAAACATGAGATGATGAAACTACAACCTTTGTAGCTGCTGGATTTCGAGATAGGAGAGGTGAAAGGAGATGAAAACTTGGCTGAAACTTCAAAGTCGAAGCCCTCAAGAGGTGATACCCCAAGGTTGTACAAACACCTTTGATTGCTAGGAATCTTGACACCAAATTTTCAGCAACCAAAACCCATTTTGAAAGCTGAAAATTCTGCTCCTTTTCTTCTTTCAAAACCGTGAGAGAGAGAGAGATATGGAGAGTTCAAAAGCCTTTTGCATGTAAGAGTGAATGATGGATTAGATGGAGTGTGTTAGTCTCTTTAAGTCACCAATTTTCAAGACCAAAAATTGGAACCCAAAGGCCCTATTTTGGGCGGCCAAAAATAAGAAAAAAAGGGTCCCACCCTTTTAAACTTTTAAACATAACTAACACACTTTAATCTTTTGTTTATAAAGTTGAAAACTAATTTTAAACATTATAAATTAAACACTCTTTTATTTGTTATCATTTAGTAAAACTAAATAATGAAAACAAATAATATCTCATGAACAATTATCCACATAATAATGTTCATTTACAAAAGCAATATTTAGAAAATCCAATTTTCTAAATTGGTGTCACTACTTATTTGTATGATTTTATCAACAAATAAATTATCTTTCGGTGTTGGTTTGGCTTGTTATTGGGTATGACCCGTCTTGGATCATATCACACTAGCCACATCAATTTAATATGAATCTTGGGCAGATCAAATCCTTCAATCTCCCACTTGCACAAGATTTATTGAAGATTGATGCAAGCAGCAAATAACGCCTAGCAACGGTTTGCTACCCCTAATGTATATGACTAAGTGCCATTCAATAACATCATCCTTTTCAAGTACCTTATTTGAATATGTTTTAGGTGAATTAATCATCTATCCTTTTGTTGCAGATGTCATGTTAAATCCAAGAGACACAAAATTGTCATTCTCTGATGATTTAACTTTATCAGGCCTTAGACATCTAACTCTCAACGAATAAGAGGAACAAATTCCTATTCTTGACTACATACGTCTCTCACAATCACCTCATGTCATACCTGAACTCAGCCTTATGTACTGCCTTTTCAGAACAGCAAAGGACTAAGTCAAAGTACAATACTTGGTGAATATCAAGACCCAATATGTATCTCAGGTCTGAGGATACAATGATATTCGCCTTTACTCAAAATCTCTTATGACTAATCAGAAAGATTCCATGCAGAAATAATTGAGAGCGGGTAAGTCCAATATCTCTATATCCCATAGATATCAATGAACCTTGGTAGCAACCTCTTGCTCTATATTCATACCTTATGAATATCAACCAATCCAAGTTCATTATAGTCTTACATTCATAGTTGTTCCCACAAGTATGATCGACTACGGACGTTGAGAATAATTCATTTATTCACGGATTTAAACATGCTAAAATAGAAGAACAAATGAAATTATAACCATATAATTAAGTCAAATAACATTAGTTCCAATATCCAAATACAAAATACAACATCAAACCCAGTCACTTGAATATCTAAGTCCCATGGCACAAACATGACCTTCATGCTTTGCCTTTTCAAGGAGCTTTGTGAGTGGATCCGCAACGTTTTTATCAGTGTGGACTTTGCGAATACATATCTTTCCTTTTTCAACTTCATCCCTTATGTAGTTGAATCTCCGTTCAATGTGCCGAGTCTTTTGATGAGCACGAGGTTCCTTGATTTGAGCAATCGCACCTCGTTGTCACAAAAGATCTCTAGGGGATCCTGAATGGAAGGGACTACCCTAGATCGGCTATGAATTTCTTCAGCCATGCAGCTTCCTGTGCTGCCATTGAAGCGGCGACGTATTCTGACTCTGTAGTGGACAACGCTACGACTTCTTGCTTTGAGCTTTTCCAAGAAACAGCTCCCCCATTCAGAATAAAGATGTACCCCGATTGAGATCGTGAATCATCTCGATCGGTTTGGAAACTCGCATCCGTGTAACCTTTTACAACGAGTTCCTCTTCACCAGACCCGTAGATCAAGAACATGTCCTTAGTCCTCCTTAGGTACTTCAGAATGTTCTTGACAGCCATCCAATGACTATCACCAGGATTTTGCTGGTATCTACTTGTCATGCTTAAAGCGCATGACACGTCTGGTCTAGTGCATATCATTGCATACATGATGGATCCTATAGCAGATGCATATGGGATTGCCTTCATTCTATTTTGCTCCTCCTTGGAGCTTGGACATTGAGTTGTACTCAATATGTCCCTCTTTGAATAGGTACAGTACCTTTCTTAGAGTTTTCCATCTTGAACCTTTTCAAGATTTGTCAATGTATGCACTTTGATTCAAACCAATTAGCCGTCTTGATCTATCCCTATAGATCTATTTCCAGAATATAGGGGCTTCACCAAGATATGTCAATCCTTGATGGAAAAACAACTTCCAAGCCAGGTTTTTACACCTTCCATGGTTGGAATGTCGTTTCCAAACAGTAGTATGTCATCAACATACAATACTAGGAAGGTTATTGTGCTCCCACTAGCCTTCTTATACACGCAAGCCTCATCAGCGTTTTGATGAAGCCAAATTTCTTTACTTCATCATCAAAACGGTGATTCCAACTTCTTGATGCTTGTTTCAATCCATAGATTGATTTCATTAACTTGCATACTTTATTAGGATATTTGGATCGACAAAACCTTCAGGCTGAACCATATAGACATCTTCCTCAAGATATCCATTTAGGAAAGCGGTCTTGACATCCATTTGCCAAATCTCATAATCATAATGAGCTGCTTGGCAAACAATATCCTTATAGACTTAAGCATTGCAACAGGTGAGAAGGTTTCATCATAATCAACCCCTTGAGTTTGAGTGAAACCCTTTGCTACAAGTCTAGCTTTGTAAGTATCCAAGTTTCCATGCATATCGGTTTTCTTCTTGAAAACCCACTTACTTCCAACTACTTTGGAATTAAGAGGTGGCACAACAAGTTCCCAAACTTGATTGTCATACATGGATTGCATCTCAACGTTCATGGCCTCAAGCCATTTGTCACAATCCAAATTGGACACTGCATCATGATATGTGGTTGGTTCATCTGAATCCACCACATAGCATCCATCCGTGAAAAATCCGTATCTTTCAGGTGGATTACTAGTTCTACCACTTCTGCGAACGTTTTGTGTGTATTGATCAACCGCTTGATCATCCTCAACATCCTCACGTTGAGTGCTAGTTTCAACCAAACGTGCATCGGGCTGTGTTTCTTGATCCTCCTCAAGATCCACTGTTCTACTGCTAGTTCGTTCCATAAGGAACTTGTTTCTAAGAACTCACCCTTTCTGGCAACAAACCTTTTTGTTCCAGTGGATCATAGAAATAATTCCCATAGAATCTCTAGGATATCCAACAAAGATACACTTGGTGGATCAGACATCTAATTTGTTTGGGGTGGGAGTCTTAACATAAGCCTCACAACCCCAGACCCTTAAGTACGATAGGGATAGAACTCTTCCATGCCATATCTCAAAAGGTGTCTTTTCCACCTTTTTGGTTGGGGCCATATTCAGAATACGAGCCGCGGAGAGCAAAGCGAAACCCCAAAATGATAGAGGTAATGTGCTTCTAGCCATCATAGATCGAACCATATCCAATAAGGTTCGATTCCTCCTCTCAGACACACCATGATGTTGTGGTGTTCCAGGTGGAGTGAGTTGTAAGACAATCCCACAACTCCTAAGATGATCTTGAAAAACATCACTTAGGTATTCGCCACCTCTATCGGTGCGGAGAATTTTAATTGACTTGTTGAGTTGATTTTCTACTTCATTCTTGAAGATTTTGAACATTTCAAAAGCTTCATCTTTGTGCCTTAATAAGTACACATACCCATAGCGACTATAATCGTCGGTAAAGGTAATGAAGTATCTTTCACCATTCCTAGTCATTGGCTTAAAAGGACCACATACATCCGAATGTATGATACCTATAAATCTTTTGCCCTTTCGTTAGTTCCACTAAAGGGTGCCTTAGTCATTTTCCCTTGTAAATAAGATTCACATACATCAAATGAATCACATTCATTTGTTTTTGAGAGACCATTCTTTTGAAGTGTTTGTATACGTTTCTTGTTTATATGACCAAGACGGCAATGCCAAAGGTAGGTATCACTCAAATCTAATTTGAGTCTTTTGGTGGTTGCTTGGTATATTGAGCTATCATATGTTACGTTTTCATGAACCAATTCATAAATACCATTACAAGGTATAGCCTTAAAATAAAATACATGATTTAAAGAAACATGAATATCATTGTCAACAAACTTGAAATCATAATCATATTGTCTTAAACGGGAAACAGAAATTAAGTTCCTAGTCAAACTAGAAGCATATAATACATTATATAAAATGACTTCCAAACCACTTGGAAGCTTCAAAATGTAGTCTCCTTGGGCTTCAACGTGAACCTTTGCACCATTGCCCATGAATAGACTTATTTCCCCTTTTGCATAACGCTCATTTCTTTTGAACCCTTGCAATAAATTGCAAATGTGAGTTCCACATCCGGTATCTAATACCCATGTGTTAGAAGAAATAACATTTAGCTCAACATGTATCATGTAAATTATACCTGAGGTTTGCCCTGCATCTCTCTTTTCTCTCAACTCTTTGAGATAGACTGGACTATTTCTCATCCAATGCCCTATCTCACCACATTTGAAGCATGGGTCGTTTACAGCAACCTTTTGCTTCTTCTCCTTGGGCTTCGGAGGTTCCGCCCTAACAACCATCTTCCCCTTTCCTCCAACGTGCCCCTTTCCTTTGGCAACATTTGCCTTGGGAGGGGGTAGAGACCTCTTCCTTCTCCCACCTTCATTAATGGTGAGAACGGGTAAAACCCTTTTACCCATTCCCGCCTCAGCTGATTTGAGCATCGAATGAAGTTCATTTATGCTCTTGTCCCATCCGTTCATGTTATAATTCATGACGAATGCCTCAAACCTTTTACTTAGGCCATTAAGGATCAAATCCGTGGCCAACTCCTTTGAGACAGGACAATTTAGCCTTTGAAGGCGGTCAATGTGGCTTTTCATCTTAAGAACATAAGATGAAACTGATTGGGATTCTTCCATCCGACATGCATGAAGCGCTCGAACCGTTTCGAAGCGCTCCACTCTAGCTTGTTGCTGGAACGTTTCCCGCAACAGAGTGATCATGTCATAGGCTCCATGGAGCTCATACTCCTTTTGGAGTTCGGGTGTCATACTTGCTAACATTAAGCAAGAGACTTGGATGGAGTCTTCCGTATATCTAACCCAATCATTATAGGCCTCCACATCCTCCTCGTTAGGTTCATCGGGGATGGGATCATCAAGAATGTAGGCCCGCTTTTCTTGCTTGAGAACAATTCTCAAGTTGCGGGTACCAATCCATGAAGTTGTTAGGTGTTAGACGATCCCTTTGAAGGATCGCCCTAAGAGATTGGTTGTTTTGGTTTGGTACATCGTTATTAGCGTTGTTGTTGTCGGCCATCTACAAGATTTTAAAAGTTCCATTTTAGTAATCGTTGATATAATTATATATTTCATTTATTAATACCCTTTACGTCTCATAGACTATTAATAAAAAAAAATTTTTAGAATCCAACGTTATATTTAAATATTGGTTAGGTGACCTTTATCCCATTATTTAAATAAACAAGGTAGTCTTAAATGACAATTGCAACCCATTGCAACTTCTAGTGGTATGGGATCGTTTGAACATCTTATGTTTATAACGGCATGTTTACCCCATCAACACCTTTTATAAAACACATTTTAGGTGATCCATTCAATATATTTTATAAATCAAGTCGTTCTACTTACACACACGTGTGAGTTTACTACATAAGTGGTTAGGTGACCTTTATCCCACAAACATGGCATTCTCACCTTAAGTTACAAGTTCCCTCAAAGTGGTTAGGTGACCTTTATCCCACTAAGAGTTTGCAAGTAACCTAAGTGTTGTGTAAAAGGATGGTGTTTAACTTGTTTTCAAAAGGGATTTATAATTTCACAATTCTTGTTTTAGAAAAGACCATGTACCATATGATTGTATGCATTCAACCATATGGTACCCATTTGGTTCTTTTAAATAAAACCCATTTTATTTTGCAAACCATTAACTCCTTTTATAGAACCATTCTATTTTGCTTAATGATTTGTGAACCAATTTCTTGTTATAGCTTGTTCTAGTTGATGGTTTGTTAATCATATCCAAATATTCAAAACAAAACAACATCATAAGCATTCAACCAAGCATAACCAAACAATACATATATGCATA
This sequence comes from Flaveria ramosissima, assembly GCA_025215565.1. NCBI lineage: Eukaryota > Viridiplantae > Streptophyta > Magnoliopsida > Asterales > Asteraceae > Flaveria > Flaveria ramosissima. Next base: position 2,029,613 of record CM046035.1, read on the forward strand.
ACAAAGCATACTAAGTTGAGCACACTTGTTTAGCCAAAACAAGTGTGTCAAAAGGTCTTGTCCTAAGGGTTAAGAGCATGACACATGGTTGACAAAAGGAACTCCCACTTGAATCCACATCTTCAAGCATCCTCTTTGTCCATCTTTTCTTCAAGTCTTGATCTTGAGCATCCTTCCAAAATATGTATCCTAGTACATTTTTCTAGTAAAGATAAACTTCTAATCTATTTATTACAAACCATATGAATGAATAGATTACAAAACAAGACTTGAAACAAAATTAAATTTTTACATGCCCAAATGAATATAACATGACAACCAATCATCGAATCCAAATGGTCTAGGCTTTGTTATGCATAATCAACAACAACATGATCAAACATACACAAGATAATCGATTTTGGCAGCCCCTTATAGCCCATGTTCTTGGCCAACATAAACCAAGAACAAATGGGTTAAGAACATATAAATAAACATCTAATAATCTAGAGTTATAAAGATCCTTATATGCATAAAGAAGCATCTTTAAAACACCAAAGGGGGTAAAAATCCAGCCCCTAACTCACGGATTTTTGGTGTCAAGCACCACAAAAACGTGAACTAGGGAGGAAATACATGTATGCATATGTATAAGTGGCTCTTGATGCCATTGTAGGGGTTTTAACATGTTTATCAAAGCTCATATAATCTTGTTTATATGAAAACGCAGCGGAATATATATGTTTTAAAACATGTTAATAAGATGATTATTAAACCATTTAATAAAGAACCCCATACCATGGAACATTATACAAGTGCATATAAAAGATAAACATGAGATGATGAAACTACAACCTTTGTAGCTGCTGGATTTCGAGATAGGAGAGGTGAAAGGAGATGAAAACTTGGCTGAAACTTCAAAGTCGAAGCCCTCAAGAGGTGATACCCCAAGGTTGTACAAACACCTTTGATTGCTAGGAATCTTGACACCAAATTTTCAGCAACCAAAACCCATTTTGAAAGCTGAAAATTCTGCTCCTTTTCTTCTTTCAAAACCGTGAGAGAGAGAGAGATATGGAGAGTTCAAAAGCCTTTTGCATGTAAGAGTGAATGATGGATTAGATGGAGTGTGTTAGTCTCTTTAAGTCACCAATTTTCAAGACCAAAAATTGGAACCCAAAGGCCCTATTTTGGGCGGCCAAAAATAAGAAAAAAAGGGTCCCACCCTTTTAAACTTTTAAACATAACTAACACACTTTAATCTTTTGTTTATAAAGTTGAAAACTAATTTTAAACTTTATAAATTAAACACTCTTTTATTTGTTATCATTTAGTAAAACTAAATAATGAAAACAAATAATATCTCATGAACAATTATCCACATAATAATGTTCATTTACAAAAGCAATATTTAGAAAATCCAATTTTCTAAATTAGTGTCACTACTTATTTGTATGATCTTATCAACAAATAAATTATCTTTCGGTGTTGGTTTGGCTTGTTATTGGGTATGACCCGTCTTGGATCATATCACACTAGCCACATCAATTTAATATGAATCTTGGGCAGATCAAATCCTTCATCTTTATCATTAAGTGATTAATAAAATGTTATTACAAGGATTAATGATTTTAATTAAAGGGGTTTTATTAAAAAGGTGAACCATATGGTACCTTGTATTTGAAAGCATGCAAATACAAGGTACATAGAGTTTTCTAAACTAGTACTATGAAAACTTAAAATTTCTTTTATAAACAAGTTTAACACCATCCTTTTGCATAACACTTGAGTCACTTGGAAACTCTTAATGGGATAAAAGTCACCTAACCATTTTGAGGGAACTTGTGATTTGAGGTGGGGATACCATATTTGTGGGATAAAGGTCACCTAACCACTTATGATGGAAAACTCACATGTGTCTGTAAGTAGGGTAACTTGATTTGCAAACCATGTTTAATGGATCACCTACAATATGGTTTACAAAGGTGTTGATGGGATAAACGTGCCGACCACACATATGATGTTTAAGTCGATTCCATACCCCTAGAAGTTGCAAAAGGTTGCAATTGTCAAAACGTTGACTACCTTGTTAATTTAAATAATGGGATAATGGTCACCTAACCACTATTTAAATGGAACGTTGGATTCTGGAATTTTAAAATTGTGTAAGACACTTAAAAGGGCTTTAATTATTAAAATATGATAATATCAAAAATACTAAAATTGAATTTTGTTAAATTTTGTAGATGGCCACCAACAACAATGAAAATAATGATATCCCGTCCGCTCACTCACTATCACTTAGGACCATTCTCCAAAAGGAGCGTCTAAACCATAATAACTTTATAGATTGGTTTTGAAACATGAGAATTGTTCTTAAGCAAGAGAAACGATCATATATTTTAGACGATCCGATTCCCGATCAACCTAATGAGGAAGATGAGGAGGCCTGTAATAATTGGGTGAAATACACTGAGGACTCGGTCCAAGTGTCTTGCCTCATGTTGGCAAGTATGTCTCCAGAACTCCAAAAGGAGTATGAACATCATGGAGCATACGACATGATTACCCAGTTGAACGAAACGTTCTAACAACAAGCAAGGGTAGAGCGCTTCGAAACGGTTCGAGCACTCCATGCATGTCGTATGGATGACACCCAATCTGTTTCATCTTATGTACTTAAGATGAAAAGCCACATTGACCGCCTCGAAAGGTTGAATTGTCCCGTCTCGAAAGACTTGGCTACGGATTTGATCCTCAACTCTTTGTCAAAAAGGTTTGACAACTTTGTCATGAATTATAACATGAACGGGTGGGACAAGAACATAAGTGAGCTTCATTCTATGCTCAAAACTGCCGAGGCGGCCATGGGTAAAAAGGTTTTACCCGTTCTCACCATCAGTGAAGGTGGGAACAAGAAGAGGCCTCACCCCGCACCCAAGGCAAATGTTGCCAAGGGCAAAGGGTACGTTAAGGGAAAGGGGAAGGGAGTGGTAAGAGCGCCACCACCAAAACCAGCGGAGAAGAAGCAAAAGGTTGCTTTGAATGACCCTTGCTTAAGTGTGGGGAGATAGGACATTGGGCAAGAAATTGTCCTGTCCATCTCAAGGAGTTGCAAGCTAAGAGGGATGTCGGGCAAACCTCAGGTACAAGTTTCATGATTCATATTGATCTAAATTTTATATCCTCTAACACATGGGTATTGGATACCGGATGTGGAACTCATATTTGAAATTTGTTGTAGGGGTTCAAAAGAAGTAAGGACTTCAAGAAAGGGGATGTAAGCCTCTACATGGGGAATGCGGCAAAAGTTCAAGTTGAAGGCCGAGGGGACTACACCTTGAAGCTTCCAAATTGTTTGGAAGCAATTTTGAACAATGTTTTGTATGCTCCTAGTTTGACTAGGAATATTATTTTAGTTTCCCAATTGAGACAATATGGTTATGTTATGACATTTAGTGAAAATGAAATTCATGTTTCTTTAAATGACATCTTTTATTTTAAAGCTATTCCTATTAATGGTATTTATGAATTGGTTCGTGGAAACACATTATATGATAGCTCATTGTACCAAATCACCACCAAGAAGCTCAAATTGGATTTGAGTGACACCTATCTTTGGCATTGCCGTCTTGGTCATATAAACAAGAAGCGCATACAAACACTTCAAAAGAACGGTGTTTTAAAAGCACGTGAATATGATTCATTTGATGTATGTGAATCTTGTTTACTAGGTAATATCACTAAGGCACCTTTTAGTGGCAAAACCAAAAGGGCAAAAGATTTATTAGGAATCATACATTTGGATATATGTGGTCCTTTTAAACCAATGACTAAGTACAATGAAAGATACTTCATTACCTTAACCAACGACTATATTCGATATGGTTATGTGTACTTGTTAAGACACAAAGATGAAGCTTTTGAAATGTTCAAAATCTTCCAAAACGAAGTAGAAAATCAACTCAACAAGAAAATAAAAATTCTCCACACCAATAGAGGAGGTGAATACCTAAGTGATGCTTTTAGAGATCATCTTAGGAGTTGTGGTATTGTCTCACAACTATCTCCACCTGGAACACCACAACACAATGGTGTGTCCGAGAGAAGAAATCGAAATCTATTGGATATGGTTCGATCTATGATGGCTAGAAGCTCATTGCCTCTATTATTTTGGGGTTTTGCTTTGCTCTCTGCGGCCCGTATCTAGAATATGGCCCCAACCAAGAAAGTGGAAATGACACCTTTTGAAATATGGCATGGAAGGGTTCCATCACTATCATATTTAAAGGTATGGGGTTGTGAGGCTTAAGTTAAGACTCCCACCTCTAACAAGTTAGAAAGCCGTTCCCTTAAGTGTATCTTCATTGGATATCCTAGAGATTCTATGGGATATTATTTCTATGATCCATTGGAACAAAAGGAATTTGTTGCCAAGAAGGCTGAGTTCTTAAAAGCTAAGTTCCTTATGGAAGGAACTAGCAGTAGAACAGTGGATCTTGAGGAGGATCAAGAACCATAAACCGATACATGTTTGGTTGACACTAGCACTCAACATGAGGATGTTGAGGGTGATCAATTAGTTAATCAATACACACAAAACGTTCGCAGATCTGGTAGAACTAGTAATCCACCTGAAAGATATGGACTTTTCGTAGATGGATGCTATGTGGTAGATTCCGATGAACCAACCACTTAGCGTGATGCAATGTCCAATTTGGATTGTGACAAATGGCTTGAAGCCATGAATGTTGAGATGCAATCCATGTATGACAACAAAGTGTGGGACTTGGTTAAACCACCTCTTAACTCCAAGATAGTTGGAAGTAAGTGGGTTTTCAAGAAGAAAACCGATATGCATGGAAACTTGGATACTTATAAAGCTAGACTTGTAGCAAAAGGTTTCACTCAAACTCAAGGGGTTGATTATGATGAGACCTTCTTACCGGTTGCAATGCTAAAGTCTATTAGTATATTATTTGCCATACCTTCTCATTATGATTATGAGATTTGGCAAATGGATGTCAAAACCGCTTTTCTAAATGGATATCTTAAGGAAGATGTCTATATGGTTCAGCCTAAAGGTTTTGTTGATCCAAAACATCCTAACAAAGTACTCAAGTTTAGAAATCAATCTATGGATTGAAGCAAGCATCGAGAAGTTGGAATCATCATTTTGATGAAGAAGTAATCAAATTTGGGTTCATCAAAAACGCTAATGAAGCATGTGTATATAAGAAAGCTAGTGGGAGCATCATCACTTTCCTAGTATTGTATGTCGATGACATTCTACTATTTGTAAATGACATTCCAAGCTTGGAGGGTGTAAAAGTCTGGCTTGGAAGCTGGTTTCTCCATTAAGGATCTTGGTGAAGCCGCCTATATTTTGGGAATAAAGATCTATAGGGATAGATCAAGGCGGTTGATAGGTTTGAATCAAAGTGCATACATTGATAAGATCTTGAAAAGGTTCAAGATGGAAAATTCTAAGAAAGGTACCGTACCTATCCAAAGAGGAACAATATTGAGTAAGACTCAATTTCCAAGCTCAAAGGATGAGCAAGACAAAATGAAGGGAATCCCGTATGCATCTGCCATAGGATCCATCATGTATGCAATGATATGCACGAGGCCGGACGTGTCATGCGCTTTGAGCATGACAAGCCGATACCAGCAAAATCCTGAAAATAGTCATTGGATGGCTGTTAAAAACATACTTAAGTACCTAAGGAGGACTAAAGATATGTTCCTAATCTATGGATCTGGTGAAGAGGAACTCGTGGTAAAAGGTCACATGGATGCGAGTTTCCAAACTGATCGGGATGATTCACGATCACAATCGGGATACACTTTCATCTTGAATGGAGGAGCAGTCTCTTGGAAGAGCTATAAGCAAGCTGTGGTGGCATTATCAACTACAGAGTCATAATACATCACCGATTCATTAGCAGCTGAAGAAGCTGCATGCCGATCTTGGGGTGGTCCCTTCCATTCAGGACCCCCTAGAAATTCTTTGTGATAACAAGGGTGCGATTGCTCAAATCAAGGAACCCGGTGCACATCAAAAGACTAGGCACATTGAACAGAGATTCAACTACATAAGGGATGAAGTTGAAAAGGGAAATATATGTATTCGCAAAGTTCACACGGATCAAAACATTGCGGATCCGCTCACGAAGCTTCTTGAAAAGGCAAAGCATGAAAGTCATACTTGTGCCATGGGACTTCAATACTCTAGTGACTGGATTTGATCTTTGATTTTTGTATTTAGATACTGTAACCCTTTATTACTTGAATTAATTATTTGGTTATAATGATTCAACTAATATTCTTATTTTGCATGTTTAAAATCCATGAGTAAATCATTTACTCAAAACGTCTGTAGTCGTTCATACTTGTGGGAACAAGTATGAATGAAAGACTATTATGAACTTGGATTGGTAGATATTCATATGGATGAAAATATAGGGCAAAGGGTTGCTGCCAAAGTTCATAGATATTTATGGGATACAAATATTAGACTGACCTGCATCTCAAATATTCCTACATGGAATCTTCCTGATTGATCATAAATAATTTTGAGTAAAGGCGAACATCATTTGGTATCCTCTGACCTGAGATACATATTGGGTCTTGACATTTACCGAATATTATACTTTGACTTAGTTCTCCGCTGTTCTTTAACATGGCAGTATATAAGTCTGAGTTCAGGTATAATACAAGGTAATTATGAGAGACATACGTAGTCAAGATGGGATTTGTCCCTCTTATTCGTTGAGAGTAAGATGTCTAAGGCCTGATAAAGTTAAATCGATAGAGAATGATCATTCTGTGTCTCTGGGATTTAACATGACATTTGTGACAAAAGGATAGATGATTGATTCACCTAAAACATTTCGAGTAAGGTACTTGAAGGGGATGATGTTATTAAATGGCACTTAGTCATACGTATTAAGGGTAGTAAACCATTGTTAGGCGGTATTTACTGCTTGTGTAAGGCCTCGTTCCCGGAAAACCTCACAATTGGTTAATCATAGCATAAAATCATTTTTAATAATCAAAACATTGCAGCGGAATTAAATAGACATTCATTAGAAACTTGGAAATCATATTGTACTCATACATTTGTCTTAAATAGAATAAAAACATAGTGCATTGTTTGAAAATACAATAACGATCTCATAAACAGGAATGCCATCCATTGCTCTCCAAGTAGCTCCATGGTGCCATCCCCAGCATCAGCGTTTACCTGCCAACTATTATGCATAAAAGTCAGCTTCGCTGAGTGAGTTCTAGTTTTAAATAATACAAGAAAATATAAACTTTATCCTTCATATAATGACCATGCATACATCATAGTACATAACATTACTTGCATCATAATAAGCATGTTCATTATCTTTCATTCTTTCATTATCTTTCACTTTCATCATAAACAAGATTGCACAAAGCAAGAGCTCCATGTTGATCGACAACAAATGCCAATCCCTGTCGGTACACATTTTTCATGGTAGCTAACCCCCGACAGTTGATCCACACTGCAAGGCACATAGCCCGCTCATGAATACAGATCCATCATCATACATCAGACTTACCTAAGTGAAGTGTATCATAGTGCTTGCAAGACTTTATATCATCAAACGGGCCCGGGGGTAACATTCATTAAGTTTCACTTTTCATTAATATCATCTTCCTCTTTAATATATATAATACTTAACTTATTAAGTACACAACATGCCAAGTACTAATCATCATAAAACATAACCGACCCTCAGCGGGACAGCAGGGGTTCGGGGGCAGTAGCCCCTGATAGCGGGGTCTTAGGGGCAGCAGCCCCTAGTGGGGTCCAAGGGGCAACTCCCCTGGCTTATAGAAAAATTGTTCTTCCTGTTAAAAACCCTTTAAAATGTTGGTCGTTTAAAAACGTAAATTTAGTATGCATAATAGCCCCAAAACATGGAAAAACTTATAAATAGGGGATCTAGAACTCACCTGGATACCGAGACCAACTTCAAAACTAAGCTTACAAGGCTAGGATCACTTTACACAGCCTGCAGATAAGCTGACACTTAAAGAGGTTAATTTCTACCTAAATTCGCTGCTAATTTCGCTGCAAGATCAGCAATTTCGCAGTTAGATTCGCCAACAGTTTCGCTGCCACCTTCGCTGGCAGTTTCGCTGGCAGTATCACTGCCAGTTTTGCCCAACTTTTGTTGGATAATCCTGTCTGCGAAACTACCTGCGAAACTACCTGCGAAACTATAGTTTCGCAGGAAGTCCTCATAGTTTCGCTGATTGAATATGCAAATTCGCTGGATGCATATACAGTTTCGCAGACCGCTTAAAAATTACGAACCAGCCCGTTTTTAACCCAAAATCATAACTTTTTACGTCCAATCTCTTAGTTTATCATCCATGAGGCTAAATTTAAGCTTTATACATGTTTTCATACGTAAAAATGTGACCTTTATACGATTCTTTGCAACTTTTCAAAACCCAAACCCTAGATTCCGGGTTTGATCTACAGAAGGGTTTAGAGGTCGATTCTTACCTGGATTTGTTGCTTCTTTCTTAGGTCTTGATGCTCCAACACCCATATCTTCAATCTCTTAACCTTTGAAGCTTCAAATCTTGAGTTTTCTTCACTTTCTCTCTCTACTTTCTCTCTCTATGAATTTTGGGAGCTAGGGTTCAAAGTGAGGATGGTGGTGGCTGGTTAGGTAGGTAAAATGGCTAGTTATGGGCCTGTAATCAATTAGTCTCTTGCCCATAAGCCTCATTAGCCCATAAGCCCTTTCCTTGCTTTATTAAATACCCACCAATTAAGCCCATTATCCTCGGCGACTCGTTTTGACTTTTCGGGGTGTTACAGCTTGCATCAATCTTCTATGAATCTTGTGCAAGTGAGAGATTGTTGGATCTTGTATGCCCAAGACACATACAAGATTGATGTGGTTAGTACGTTATGATCCAAGTCGGGTCATACCCCATAACAAGCTAAACAAACACCAATAAATATTTATTAAAAAATAGGTTTTCTAAAACGTTGCTTTGTAATAGAACAATATTATATGGATAAGAGAAGCGTTATGCAATAGAGAAGTCAGCTAGTGCACTTAGACAGGTAGCTGATTTCATTAGGGAATTGAATTGCAGGAAGATCAGCAGGTCAGGTATTTCTTAGGCCGTTGAGCGAAACTCTTGGCATCCTCCTCTTATGAGTTTCTTCATGAGAAATCATTTTTTTCATTGTTTAAGTGAGTTAAATAATAACAAATAAAAGTGTGTTAATGTTATAAAATTAAAAGAGGTTTTAACTTTATAAACTTATGGGTTGAAAGTGTAAGTTTTTTATAAAAATTAAAATGGTGGAACCCATTTTGAATTGGATTTCGGCCGCCCAAGGGAGGTCCACTCCTTGGGATTGCATGTCTTGGTTATTACAAGACTTTAATCCCTCTTGCACTCAACCTTAACCAACACTCTCTCTCACACACACATTGCAAGAACTCTCTCTCAAAAGGCTGAAAAATTCGGATTCAAGGCAAAGAGGTTGCTGAAAGTTTTGGTTTTTGAAGGAGCATAGGAAAAGGGTTTTGGTGTTGCACTCCCTAACAAGCTAGGTGTTTGGAAGAGCTTGTGGGTATACAAGCTTGAGGTCTTCTCTTTTGGAGGCTAGACATCAAGAAGCATCATCATCTTCTTCTCATCCATACTACATCATCTTGTTCTTGAAAGGTAGTTTCAAGAACACCCTATGGTTGTTCTTTTTGTTTTGATAGCATTTTATTTCACATACATATGATCCTTTGTTCTTGGGTTTTGTTTTGAGTTAATATGGTTCAAATTTTCAGATTATTAAACACCTTTTAACCACTTATATCCGCTGCATTTTTGAAGTTTAAATGGTTAAACTTGGTTTGATAAACTTGTAACAAATCCCAACAAACTTTCCAAAGCTCCAAGGAATTCTCACTTGATGAATTAACTCCTCACAACAATGATACGATCTTGTGGCTTGTTAAGAAAGAACAAGATCAAATAGAAAAAGAGAGAAAGAGAGATTCTAAGGAATAGCTAAAGGAGAAGAAGAAGTAGGAAGAAGAAGCCAAGCTTGCTACTGTCAAGAAGATGGGTGACAAAGCCTGGATGAAAGATTATCTCAGGGCCCTTGGCTTCTCTGGTAGCCAAGTGGGTCCCATGTTCGAGAAGACCCTGCAGCGACATGTTAGTGACATCAAAGCTGACATTTGCTCAGGAAGAAGGAAAGATATATACAGAAGAGTACAGGGGATGACCTTTAGGCCAACACCACAACCACAACCTCAACCTGAACCAATCCCTTTCCTTTTCCCCATCAAAACCGAGCGAAGCATTGAGCCATACACTCCTGAACCCATAGCATCAACCATACCTTCTTCCTTACCCACTCAATCACAACAACCATCACAACTACCCATCCTCAAACCCAAAACACTCCCAAGAACCCAAACATCATCTACCTAACAACCACCTAAGTCAACCTCTCAACCATCCAAACCTCTTTCCTTAGAGGAATTTAAGGAGATCAAGAGGAAGCTCATCAACTCTACTACCTTGAGCGATATCTCTTGTGAGGAGGGGTCCATCAAACTAACTTTCATTGATGGCAACCAACTCTGACACTCTTGGGGAAGAAGAGAAGTTGCTGAGAAGGAAGCTGCAGGATCGGTGAAGGGTATGCAATTACAAGACAACAACACAATGATGAGAGTTCTTTAGAACACTTAACATATCAAATAGGGAACTGGTAACTTAAGTGAAAGATGCTAAGAACACAAGTAAAATTAAGACAGAACAAGATAGCTAACAACACAAGTATTTGGTTTTCAAGAATGTTGTATATTGCTTCTCAAGTTGTTTTTACAAATGTTACAAAGCATAGATTCAAGTTACAAGTACTTGAGATACTTTATACTACATCCTACAACCGGCCATACTTTGAAGGCCAGCTGGATACATAAGACTAGACAACAACAAAATCAAATGTAGAGTCAAAAGGCAGATTGCCTTTTGACTAGTGACTATGACATGCCATAGCTCACATCCTAATATATTACAAAAAGGATAAAAGTACATAAAGTTGAAAGCTCAGACTCAAGACCTCAATGTACAGTTACCAAAAGCATGGAACTTTTCACCAACTCATGTAAGTTGGTGAGTAAATAGAGTAGTAGTGGAAAGGTGGTCCAGCTTTATGGTAAAGTACATCAAATAAAAGCATTTATCTAAAAGTCTTCAGAAGAAATCTGTCTTCACTCTATGGCTTCGGAGGACTTTGTCTTTGAAGCTTCGGAAGACTTCACTTTGGGCTTCAGAAGATGTTGGTCTTGGCTTCGGAAGATTTTACACTTAGAATATTTCTAGTGCAAGGTGTAAATCTTTCGAAGCATTTCTACTTCTGTTCTTCAGTGCATGCATACAGAAATACTTCGAATGTTTTGGCTGCATCAGACTTATAGGAATCCTTACAAACTCCCCCCAGGCTGATGCTACCAAAACATTTGAAGATCTTCAGCTTTTGACAGTCCTCATTATGATGATGACCATGCCCTTCTTCGTTAGATGGTCAGGATCACTCAGACTCTCATAGTATCTTCTCATCTCAAAGAGATCATGCAGAGATAGGTTGAATAGCTCTTGCTATGTGAAGACATCTTCACCACCTTGATCTCTGATATCATGCCATCTCTTTGAATTAGTTGTGATTTCCAGATAAGATGGGTCTGTCAGAGGAGCCACTTGGATTAGAGTTGATTGGGCTGCCTCTTCATGCACTTCCTCAGGTTGATCTGACTCAGCCTGAGGTAAAAAGGTGGATGATTCAGACTTCTTCTTCTTCTTTGACTCTGGTTTAGAAGCCATCCTCTTCCTCTTCTGTGACATCTTGTAATTTTGGTTAATTAAAAGTTAACGCCGTTTATTCTTATAAGGACTATTAATGCTATTCATGAAACTTTTGGGCTATTTGTGTTTAACTTTTAGTTAGTCTTTAATTCTTTAATGCAAAAAGATTGTTGTTTATCTATTAAATTGAATATTATAATAATAGCAATAATAACTCTTATAAGAGAAACAATTATGTTATTATCAATACTAATAATAATAACAAGTTATAATAATGATAATTATAATAAAAATAATAGTAATTGTAACAAAAACAATAATAATAATAATAATAACAATAATAGTAATAATAATAATAATGTTGTTACAAATAACAAAAAATTTAGAAAATTTAATGAACTTAAGGGTATTTAAGTCCAGGGGGTTAACATGTTAATCTTGAAACTTAGATATTTAAGTTTGTGCATAAAATATTAAAACCGAAACCGCAGGGACCATTTATGTAAAATCTTTAAAAACCCAACCCAAAGCCCCCCTTTCACCCGACTTTCCGGCGGAGCTCCGGCAACACTCCGGCCGAGCTCCGGCCACCCTCAAACCCGTTAAAAACCATCAAATTTGGAACCAAATCGTCCCTAAACGTTTCGTGAGTGAGTTTCGAACTTAAATGCACGAATTAATCTCACTTAAACATCGGTTTCAAGCCCAATCGGTTCCATAACCGAAACACAATAAACCATCTAGCCGTTCGAGCATTGAAACCTAATGATAACCTAATTAAACGCACCCAAACAATCATCTATCAAACTCTAATCGTACGAAACATTCAATTTCATCTGAAACAAACACAATCACCCAAACCGTCGACCTCGTGCATCGCGATTTGCTTATACTCGAACACCATCAAAGGAGCTTGCTAATCACAAATTGTTAAGGGGTTTTCGTTTCTCATCTTCTGTCGAAGCTTAACCTGCAATTAATTGAAGTTTCATCAAGCAAACCCTTTGGAATCAACATCCCTCGGTCGCGACTAGTACACGGTTCGTCTACATTGATTCGAACTACAATCTAGGTAATTAAACACTGTGATATACTCGATTCTATGTATGGATCAAAAGCCCTATGACTAATTTCGTTAACAAACGCGAATTGGGGTTCAATTTGATCCATCTTGATCTAGGGTTCATATGGGGGATTCATTGGAATTGCGTTTAAAAGAATTAAAACCCAGCCTTTGTCAGGCATAGGCGACCTCGCCTACTGGTAACCCATTCCCATCATAACCTGGAGGTCCCGGGTTCGACCCCGGGCCACTCCACTTCTTTTTTTTTTTTTAGGCTTTTTAGCCTTCTACAACATCTTTAAAATTTTTTAAAAATTATAAAAAGGCATTGTATAAAAGTTAAAAATTTTAGATGTTTTAAATATTGTCTAGAAGTTTATTTTTACAAAAATAGATGATATAATTAGTTAAATGTTTATAAAAAAAAAGGGATTTTTGATGTTGATTAACTATTTAAATTATTATTTGTTCAAAAGGTATATTAAGGTTATTTCTTGTAGGTTAAACTTAAAATATGGTGTTAATCTAATAAATAGTTCCTTGTTCAAACGATACGTTTAAATTATTTTGTAAAAATAGACCTTAAATATTGTTATAATTTATCTAATTATTATTTGTTCAAATAACAAATATATATTATTGTTTAAAGTAAGAGTTGCCTTAAAAGAATGTTTTAGATTATATTTAAACTTTGGGACAAACGTTTCCTTTATTTCGTAGTAATAAAACGATTAAAGAATATATTGACAAGGCATAACAAAAAATTTATCATGATAGTTGAGTATAAATTATCAACATCCCAAAAATCCCATTAAAACTTTAGTTCCCATTAAAACGTTAAACCTATTTTAATTTAACCCTAACTTTGTGAACACATATATTTAGGTGCATTGTGAAGGACTACTTTGTATCGACGCTTTTGATTATTTTCTTTTAATCATCCAATAAATACTTTGATCATGTGAGTATTCCATACCCCCTTTTCATTTTATTTCACACTTTGGGGTGAAACATGTTAACCTATACCTTGCATTGTAAACTTATTTGAGACTTGTAAACTTTATGGCGATTCATCATGTTAAGTTGTGGTTAGTTGAATTTATGTGGTTACCATGTTATGGCGTTATATGTACAATCATTAACTATTGCTAGCCCAGCGAAGTCATAGATCTATGGGTAAGACAAGCCTGCTTGGTTGATCCAAGTACACTTAGCTGATCGTATATACTTTTAACGTTTGAGACTTGTAAAACATTGTCAAGGTTTGATTGTTGCATTGTTCATAGCATCCCTAATCACTATATATTCACTAACTTATGACTTGAATTGCCATCTTTTATATGTACTTATGTATTAAAACTATGGAATGCTCACCAACATTATTGTTGACCCTTTTATTTTTAACATGTTTCAGGAAATGCCCAAGTTTGATTTTCTACACTTTGAAGCTTGCATCTAGGAATGGACCTAGACTAATAAATAAGATAGAATGATATATTGCATTCCACGTTATGTTTTTGTTTCCTTTGAAACTTATGATTGTAACGTGACAATTTAAAACTTATGTTTAAACTTTATTTGGTTTATTAATAGCGTTATGTGGCTATGAACGATCTTAACTCTCACTCCTCGACGTTTCCGCCGTCAAGGTTGGGGTGTGACATCTTCTCTAAAGTCTTTAACTGAGAAGACTGGTCTGCAGCACCTTGTTGATCAGTCTTGCCTTGCTCAGTTGGATGTTCCTCCCTCACAGGTTCAGAAGGAGAGGGAGTTTGACCGTGCTATGGATTGAAAGATAAAGCTTGCTGAGACTCAGAAGGATGTCCAGGTTGTGTTGTCTCAGGTTGTTCAACCTTAACCTCCACTTCGGAGGAGCTTGACTTGGAGGGGAGTGTAAGTCAATTAGCTCTCCACTTTTGATATTCTGCTTGATTACCCTGATGTGCTCATCCATTGTGGGCAGAGACATAGGGCCAAGTCTCCTTCCGGAGAATCCATACAGCTTCAAGAAGCTCATCATCCTTTGTCTGTCAAAAGATTTCTTCATGCTCTTTTGGATAATGGCTCTTGACTTTGCAGCCTCTTCCCTCATATTTCTCTTTGTTGCCTTTTGTTGTTTGAGTACTTGAAGTTCAAGCTGTTTGAGATACTCAAACTCAATGTACTCAAAGGACAAGGGAAGAAGTGCAGATGCCTGGTAGAGACCTGTGGCACTCAGGTAGTTGATCATATTTTGCCTATCTATTTCTTTGTCTACCTGAGGTTCTTGTGTAGCTGCCACAGTCTCTTGCACAGGGCTTTCATGAAATGGGGAGAGAGTAGGGACATGCTTGTATAATCTTTTCTGTCTCTTCTCCTCTTTGATTTGGATAAGTAGCCTTGCATCCTCTGCTTCCTTCATCTCTCTTGAGACTTCCATGTCAACCAGTTCATTGAGTTCCTCTAAAAGGATAGATATAATCTCATCATTCTCATAGTTCCTGGTCTGCAGGTATGTAATCCTGACTGCCCTCAACTCATCATCTTGAGTGTTTGGTCTGGGGGCAGCCCTGATTGTAGCTTGCATGAAGCCTGAAGACCCAGAGGAACTTTCTCCCCTTAGCTTCCTCTTCCTCTCTCTCTCTCTCCTCCTCCTTAATCTCCTCAGGAGTTAAAAGCCTTTTCCCTTTGTCACCCACAGACCTTTGTGACACATGGTGGAGGGAGATTTGGCCTTCATTGCTTAGTGTAGCTTCCAAGCTCTGGCCAGAGAGAGGTTGTGATACACCTTCACTAGTAGGTGTTTCACTGAGGGAATTAATTTCTGAAGTGGTTGTTGGTGTGACAGGGCTCTTAGGCTCTATCACTGGGCTTTCAATCAAGGTTTTCACTTTGAAGCTAATCTTAAGGTCTGTCTCAACATCCAGCTGACCAATGACATTACCTGATTGCCTTTGTCTCCTTCTTAGACTGAACTCTTCAGTAATTCTATGTTGAATCTTTTGTGCCAGCCTGCCAGCTTGTCTAGATTGACTTGGGTTGACAAGTGGCATGTTGATCAGGTCAAGACCTTCGTAGTAGTTCAAGGTTTGAAAGTTGAACACCTCTTGATGCCCTTGAACTCTTTGAACAGTGAGGGCTCTTCTATAAGCATCATACCTCCACCCAATAATGTAATTTGAAGTTCCATGGGGTGGCGATGATATAGCCCTTGGAATGCCTTCCTCAAAGAGACTTTGAATGAAAGAGTCTATAGAGTCCACATCATTGTGAACTTGAGGAAGTTGCTGAGTATGTACAATTGCAAGTGAGGATGGTGAGTCCTCAATGTCCATACTCCCTGAAGAACTCCCAGGTTCTGTGACTGTAATGACTTTCTCCCCCTTTTTGGTAGCATCACCCTCTTGCATAGGTGAGCTAGGAGTTAGGTCAATCACATTCACAGGTTCTTGTGTTCTTAGTTGAGCTCTCCTTAAAGGTCTCCCGGCTAGTTTTTCCCTAAGATAAGATATCTCAAGTTGCTGATCATTGACCCTGTTATGCAGGGTAGTCACATGAGATTCAAGGTGACTAACCTTAGAGACTAAATAGGTGCATGTTTTTGACAGTTTTTGCACCTTTAGTCTCAAGTTCCCCTCGTCTTCATTAGAAGAATCATTGGGGGATGAGATATATGGACCAAAGTCCTCTCTCTCACCACCACCTTCAAGTTCTTGCCTGCTAGATTTCCTCTTCTTATTGACAGCCTCAGTTGAGGTGTCAATATGCTGAGTTGCCATGGTTGAGGTCTTAATGATGTAATCACTTGCAGAAGTGAGAGCCTCTTCCATATGGATCTCCTGAACAGGTTCAGGTTGATCCACCTCAGTGATGGGTGACTGATGTGGGCTAGACATAGGGGACTCAGAAGCACTCATCTCTTTTTGAGTGGGGGAAGAGTAGAGAGACAAAAAAAAATAGCTCCGCGAGCAAGGAGCGCATCATCAGAGCAGGGCGAAAACGAACATAGGATCATGGCCCTTTTCTTCTTTCTTTTGCTGCTGATCTCACATCGAGAAAAGGGAGGGGGGATTCGCTCCTCATCCGGGAGCTCTTTCCAAAAGGCGATTTGTTGGGAATTCCGGACCGAAGAAATTGCTCTCTCCAAAGTGCATGTGGAAAAGCGGGAAAAAAAAGTAGCCAGAAAGCCGAAGGCCAATGACACTGGGGATTACCGGTCTTAGTAAGAATCTGCTCATGGTACTCACTGAAACCTAAGTCTTCATCAGTATAGAATTCAGGGTTAGGAATGGGTTGATTTAAGTCTAAAGGCTGGGGATGGTAACTATCCTCTGAAGGTTGTTCACTTGAGTGTTGAGACTCAGAGTGAAGGCTTAAGGAAGTTGGGCTTGTGAGCTCATCAGGCTGAGCATGAGGAACCTCAGCACTGATTCTTGAAGAGATGGGAGTGGTTTGCTCCTCAGAGGAAGTGGGGGCTCTAGTATTCACTTCCTCTTGTATGGGTCATGCACAAGCTCAATAGCTTGAGCAAGGGTCGTTTGGATTTTCTTTGGTAGGTGAGGGTGATTTGTGGTCTTTTTGGTGGTTGGGAGGTAGAAGGTGTGGGTTCAACACTAGCTTGTATTGCTAGGTTGTCACCTTGAGCAATGAGCTCTAACATTTTTGGGACAAGGGCTGTTTCTACCCTTGAGAAGCCTACAGTTGGCTTCTTCATGATTTTAAAGATGTCGGGCCTCATCTGTTTCAATTTAAGAATATTACATGTTTCTCTCAACTGTGACCCCAGTTCACAGTTGAGAATATATTGAATATGCTGGAGCTATACAAGATCGTCTATATTATCAACACAGTCTAAGTCAACAAAAGTCAATGTCACGGTCAAAGTCAACAAAAGTCAAACCCGACACCTTCGAGACAAAGAACCGAGATGAGACGTTGAAGATTTAGATGCCTAGGAGTTTTATTGTAATAAATAGATTTTGTGTGAACAAAATATATTTTACTTTGTTTGAGTCATGTTTTATTCTAGTTATACAGTCTAAGGGGTTATGTGTAAATAGGAAAACTTAGACTAGACTATAAATAGCCTAATTGTAATTAGAATTAGGGAATGGTTGCATGACCAATAGATTGAGGGATTATTTGTAAATACATCATTTGCAATCTAATTGAAGATCAAAGGGGTTTTGATTGTGATTATCATATTTTGATCTAATTCTTCATGATTTGATTCAAGTGTGTTCAACCTGGGCTAACATTTTGGTATCACAGCCATATTGGATCAAATGCATTGAAGATTTGAAGAAATTGTTGCTGATTTTTGAAGATGTTCATTAAAGTCTAGAGATAGAAAGTGGGTTTCTAGAGAGAGAAAATAGATTAGAATTTCAAATTTCATCTCAAACACAATCAATTCATCAAATCTACAACAATCTACTACAAATTTGAAGATATACAACATACATTTCTGATCTACAACATATTTTATACAAAAAACTCAAAGAAAAATTCAGATCTGAAGAAGTTTCTCTCTCACACACGTATTATAGTATTATCAAAATTAAATATAAAAATGAAAAAAGAACTTGGAACTTGATTTAATATGATTGAGAAATTGATTGTATATCATCTTGAAATGCTTGTTTTTACATTACTTGCGTTTATAAAATAAGAAATGATAGTAACTGATGCTGTTATTTGATTCACATGTTATTTTTTTGTGCAACTAAAAGAAAAACAAAAAGGTTCTTTAATGATATTCTTGGAAGACTCAGACAGAAGAATAAAGTAGACAACAGCATAATGATTTAAATTAAAATATATGCTTAAGGATGTCTGGATTTATGCAATCATTTTGGCCTACACGAAAACTCAGTCCCGACAAAAATTGGATTGAGAATTGATCTTTCACCACCACGATTGCAGGACTGGTGAAGGGTATGCACTTACAACACAACAACACAACGAGGAGAGTTGCTTAGTACACTTAACAGATCAAATATGAAACCGGTTAACCTGTTAATGAAAGATGCTAAGAACACAAGTAAAAGTGAGACAGAACAAGATTGCAAAACAACACAAGTATTTGGTTTTCAAGAATGTTGTATATTGCTTCTTAAGTTCTATTACAAGTTACAAAGCATCGATGGAAAGTTACAAGTACTTGAGATACTTTATACTACATCCTACAACCGGCCATACTTTGAAGGCCAGCTGGATACAATTGACTAGACAACTACAAAATCAAATGTAGAGTCAAAAGGCATATCTGCCTTTTGACTTGTGACTATGACATGCCATAGCTCACATCCTAATATACTACAAAAAGGATAAAAGTACATAAAGTAGAAAGCATGGACTCAAGACCACAATGTACCGTTACCAAAAGCATGGACCTTTCACCAACTTATGTAAGTTGGTGACTTTACAGAGTTGTAGCAGAAAGGTGGTCCAGCTTTATGGTAAAGTACATTAGATAAAGGCATATCTCTAAAAGTCTTCGGAAGAAAGTTGTCTTCACTCTTTGGCTTCGAGGACTTTGTCTTTGAAGTTTCGGAAGACTTCACTTTTGGCTTTGGAAGATGTTGGTCTTGGCTTCGGAAGATTTTACACTTAGAATATTTCTAAAGCATGGTGTAAAACTTCCGAAGCATTTCTACTTCTGTTCTTTAGTGCATGCTTGCAGAGAGACTTTGGATGTTTTGGTTGCATCAGACTTATAGGAATCCTTACAAACTCCCCCTAAGCTCATGCTACCAAAACATTTAGAAGATCTTTAGATGTTTGTAGTCTTCAGCACAATGATAATGCAGAGGTAAGTTGATTATGTCTTGCCATGTATAGACATTCTAAACACCTTGATCTCTGATCACGTGCCATCTCTCTGGATTAGTAGTGAAGGTCCAGGATAAGATGGGTGTCTCAACTGCAAGAGGAACCACTTGAATTGGAGTTGATTGGGCTGCCTCTTCATGCACTTCCTCAGGTTGATCTGACTTAGCCTGAGGTGGATGATTCAGGTTTCTTCTTCTTAGACTTTGGTTTAGAAGCCATCCTCTTCTTCCTCTTAGAAGACTTTAACTGAGAAGACTGGTCTGCAGCACCTTGTTGATCATCCTTGTCTTTCTTAGTTGGGTGTTCCTCCCTCACAGGTTAAGAAGGAGAGGGAGTTTGACCCTGGTGTGGATCAGAAGATGAAGCTTGCTGAGGCTCAGCAGGAGGTCCAGGTTGTGTTGTCTCAGGTTGTTCAACCTTAACCTCCACTTCAGGTGGGATTTGACTTGGAGGAGAGTATAAGTCAATCAGCTCTCACTCTTGATCTTCTGCTTGATTACCCTGATATGCTCATCCATTGTGGATAGAGACGTAGGGCCAAGTCTCCTTCTAGAATCCATACAGCTTCAAGAAGCTCATCATCCTTTGTTTGTCAGCAGACTTCTTCATACTGTTTTGGATGATAGCTCTTGACTTTGCAGCATCTTCCCTCATCTTTCTTTTTGTTGCCTTTTGTTCTTTGAGCACTTGAAGTTCAAGCTATTTGAGATAGTTCAACTCAATGTACTCAAAGGAAAAGGAAAGAAGTGCAGATGCCTGGTAGAGACCTGTGGCACTCAAGTAGTTGATCATGTTTTGCCTATCTGTTTCCTTGTCTACTTGAGGTTATTGTGTAGCAGCCACATCCTGTTGCACAGGACTTTCTTGAACTGGGGAGAGAGTTGGAGCATGCTTGTATAATCTTTTCTGTCTCTTCTCTTCTTTGAATTGGAGAAGTAATATTGTATCCTCTGCTTCCTTCATCTCTCTTGACACTTCCATGTCAGCCAGTTCATTTAA
This sequence comes from Flaveria ramosissima, assembly GCA_025215565.1. Taxonomy (NCBI): domain Eukaryota; kingdom Viridiplantae; phylum Streptophyta; class Magnoliopsida; order Asterales; family Asteraceae; genus Flaveria; species Flaveria ramosissima. Next base: position 2,050,353 of record CM046035.1, read on the forward strand.
TTGCTCTAAGGGGAGAGATATAATCTCATCTATGTCATAGTTCCTGGTCTGCAGGTAAGTAATCCTGACTGCCCTCAACTCATCTTCTTGAGTGTTTGGTCTGGGGGCAGCCCTGATTGCAGCTTGCATAAAGCCTGAAGACCTAGAGGAACTTTCTCCCCTTAGTTTCCTCTTCCTCTCTATCTCCTCCTCCTCAATCTCCTCAGGAGTAAAAATCCTTTTCCCTTTGTCACCCACAGACCTTTGTGACTCTGGGTGGATAGAGGTTTGGCCTTCATTGCTTGGTGTAGCATCCTAGCTCTGGCCAGAGAGAGGTTGTGAGACACCTTCACCAGTAGGTGTTTCATTGAGGGAATGAATTTCTGAAGCAGTTGTTGGTGTGACAGGGCTCACAGGCTCTATCACTAGGCCTTCAGCCAAGGTTTTCCTTTTGAATCTAATCTCAGGGTCTACCTCAGCATCCAGTTGACTAATGACATTACCTGATTGCCTTTTTCTCCTTCTAAGGCTGAACTCTTCACTAATTCTGTCTTGAATTCTGAGTGCTAACCTGTCAGCTTGTCTTGATTTGCTTGGGTTGACAAGTGGCATGTTGATCAGGTCAAGACCTTCATAGTAGTCCAAGGTCTGAAAACTGAACACTTCTTGCTGCCCTTGAACTCTGTGAAGAATAAGGGCTCTTCTATCAGCATCATACCTCCACCCAATAATGTAGTTTGAAGTTCCTTGAGGTGAAGATGACATAGCCCTTGGAATGCCTTCCTCAAAGAGACTCCTAATGACAAAGTCTATTATGTCCACATTAATGTGAACTTGAGGAAGTTGATGAGTATGCACAGTTGCAAGTGAGGATGGTGAATCCTCAATGTCCATACTCCTTGAAGAACTCCCAGGTTCTGTGACTGTAATGACTTTCTCCCCCTTTTTGGTAGCATCACGCTCTTGCATAGGTGAGCTAGAGGTTAGGTCAATCACATTCACAGGTTCTTGTGTTCCTGGTTGAGCTCTTCTTAAGGTCTCCCAGCTAGTTTTTCCCTGCGATAAGATATCTCAAGTTGTTGATCATTGACCCTATTATATAGGGTAGTCACCTAAGAGTCAAGGTGACTAACCTTAGAGACTAAATAGGAGCATGTTTTTGATAGTTTTTGCACCTTTAGTCTCAGATTCCCCTCTTCTTCATCAGAAGAATGATTGGGGGATGAAATGATTGGACTAAAGTCCTCTCTCTCACCACCAGCCTTAGGTTCTTGGCTGCTGGATTTCCTCTGCACATTGACATCCTCAGTTGCGGTGTCAATGGGCTAAGTTGCCATGGTTGAGGTCTTAATGATATAATCACTTGCAGAAGTGAGAGCCTCTTCCATATGGATATCCTGAACAGATTCAGAAGTATCCACCTCAGTTATGGGTGACTGATGTGGGCTAGACAAAGGAGACTCAGGAGTACTCATCTCTCTTTGAGTAGGGGAAGAGTAGAGAGACTCATGGTACCCACTGAAACCTAAGTCTTCATCAGTATAGAATGAAAGGTTGGGAATGGGTTGATTTAAGTCTAATGGCTGGGGATGGTAGCTGTCCCCTGAAGGTTGTTCACTTGAGTGTTGAGACTCAAAGTGAAGGCTTAAGGCAGTTGGGCTTGTGAGCTCATCAGGGTGAGCATGAGGAACCTCAGCCCTGATTGTTGAGGAGATGGGAGTGGTTTGCTCCTCAGGGGAAGTGGGAGCTCTATTGTCCACTTCCTCCTGTATGGGTTAGTATATGGGGGCCTGCACAGACTCAATAGCTTGAGCAGGGGTTTGTTTGGATTTTCTTTGGTAGGCAAGGGTGACTTGGGGCCTTTTTGGTGGTTGAGAGGTAGAAGGTATGGGTTCAACACTAGCTTGTGTTGCTAGGTTGTCACCTTGAGCAATGAGCTCTAACATTTTTAGGACTAGGGCTGTTTCTACTCCTGAGAAGCCTACAGTTGGCTTCTTCATAATTTTAAAGATGTCAGGCTTCATCTGTCCCAATTTAAGAATATTATCTGTTTCCCTCAACTGTTAGCCCAGTTCACAGTAGAGAATGTGTTGAACATAAAAATATAATACTCTAAGGAGTCCAAGTTAGCAAGAAAATTTGTATAAACAAATTGAGAGTAATTGAACTTAACCCCTTGAACCATTCCATGTACTATGAAGGAGAGATCCTCAGGAATCTAGTCCCACCCTCCATGCTTGTTTGACAAGCTGTGGATAACCACATGAAGCAGGTATTTCCATTGGGATGACACCTTTCTTTTCCTGAAGGTCTTTATAGAGAAATCTCCCTCATAGCCCATCTGCTCAAAGGAATGATTTACAGCTTCCTTTGGGAAGGACAACTCACCTTCTTCATCATCCAGCTGCAAATGAGTGTTTATGATGGCTGGAGTGATGAAGATTGTCCTCCCTTGCACTGTGGCAGACAGTGTCTTCTTTCCATCCATAATGACCTCTTGGCAGGTCTTCCAAACTTCAAGCAGATGATCCTCATAGAGAGTAGGATCAATGGTTAAGGAGGTGGAGTAGTTTGATAGAGCTAAGAAATGGCAAATCTCTTAGAAACTTTCATCTTTCTCAGAGCTTAACAGAGCAACATGGTTATGTTGCCTGTGAAGTTACATGGAGAAATATGGGTTGTTTCTGAGGTTTAGGTTGGCCATTTTAGAAGCTTAAGGATGAAGAAATATGAAGAACAAAAGGCGGTTTGGGAGAATTTAGGTTTAAGGAATAGTGTAATTGAGGAAGATAGTGAAAGAGGGGGGAACCGTTGGGCATTTATGTGAAAAGGATTTGAGACAAAGTTAATGAAAGAGGATAACTTTGAAATCCGGATGTCGGTCCCACCTTTGAAAAGTAGTTTACTTTTGCCCAAAAAGTAGTTTTCTTGGAAGTGGAGAGATCTTCCGAAGGTTATTTGCTTCGGAAGTTCTGAAGAAAAAGCTTCCGAAGGCAAATTGGCTTTGGAAGAGATTTCAATGGTTTTTGAGAATTTGGCTTCGGAAGAGAATTTTACACTCAAAGATTTTTATTCTAAGAAGAATCAATACTTCCGAAGGTAAGGTGCTTTCGGAAGAAACTTGTTCTTTGAAAGCATACAAAGTACTTAAGTTGATTTTAAGCTTCGGAAGATATTTCAGAAATTTCTTCCGAATGTAAAATCACTGAAGCAATTATTTGTTTACTAAGACATAAACTTCTTCCAAAGGTAATTTTGAATCTTCCAAAGAGATCAAGATTTTCAAAAATCTAAGAAAAGTCTTTTGAAAAGATTTTATTCCGAAGAAAACAAGGGCTTATGAAGGTGATATAATAGACAACTTAGGACATACATGTTTTAGAAATAAACATGATTAAGTTTTAATAAAAGCTATTCAAAGTTAATCATCCCAATAGCTGATACAAGATATTTAAATCTCTGCTCATCAAAAGCTTTGGTGAACAGATCAGCATATTGTTCATTTGTGTTAACTTTGATTAGTTTGATTAATCCCTTTTCAAAGTTATCTCTAATCAAATGATACCTGATATTAATATGCTTTGTCCTTGAGTGTTGCATAGGATTCTCTGTGATGGAGATTGCACTATTGTTGTCTATGTGGATGGGAGTCTCTTTAAAGTTAAATCCATAGTCCAGCATCTGATTTTGAATCCAAAGCACTTGAGCACAGCAACTTGCAGCAGCAATGTATTCAGCCTCAGTAGTTGATACGGACACAAAGGATTGTTTCTTGCATTGCTAGGAGACTACTCTTCCACCAAGAAATTGACATCCCCCTGATGTAGACTTTGCAGTCATATTGCAACCACCATAGTCACTATCTGTATAAGCATACAGATTAAAGTCAGAATTCTTTGGATACCAAAGGACAAGTGATGGGGCACCTTTGAGATATGTTAAAACTCTTTTGACAGTGACCAAGTGTGACATCTTAGGGTTGGCTTGATATCTTTCACAAATACATGTAGCAAACATGATATCTGGCTTGCTAGCTGTGAGGTACATAAGATAGCCAATCATTGCCCTATAGAGATGTTCATCAACACACTCCCCCTCAAGATCAAGTCCAAGGGAGTGATTTTTGGCTATGGGTGTCTTAGCAACCTTACAATCAGTCATGTTAAACCTTTTAAGTATGTCCTGTACATACTTTGACTGACTTATAAAGATACCATTGTCAACTTGCTTCACTTGAATTCCTAGAAAGAAATTGAGTTCCCTCATGGCACTCATTTCAAACCTGTCCTTCATCAGCTTCTCAAAGTCTTTGCAGAGCTTTGGATTAGTTTACCCAAAGATAATGTCATCTACATACACATGAACTAGCATTATGTCATTTCCTGTTCCTTTGATGAAGAGAGTTCCGTCTATAGTACCTCTTTTGTAGCCATGTTGACAGAGATACTGAGATAGAGTTTCATACCACTTTCTTTGTGCTTGGTGCAGCCCATAGAGAGCTTTATCAAGCCTGCAGACATAATCAGGATGATCATGATTTGCAAACCCAGGTGGTTGTCTGACATACACCTCTTCATCAATCACCCAATAAAGAAAAGCACACTTGACATCAAGTTGGTAGACCTTGAAATTCTTGGATGCAGCAAAGCATGGAATATTCTAACAGCTTCAAGTCTTGCCACAGGAGCAAAAACATCTGTGTAGTCAATTCCTTTTTCTTGAGTATATCTGCAGGATCGGGTTTGTCACTTAAACACTTGGATTTCTCTCAAACTCACTTATGGAAACACTCAAATCATATGAAGTAATGTCTTTTAGAAGAGTTGATAATAATATAATAAGTAGCAAAGGAACACACAGAAATAAATTTTCAAGGCACTTGTATATATTACTTCTCAACTCAAGATATTACAAGACTCTTACAAGCATGAAACAAGAGTTACAATGAGAAACTATATATACTAGATCCTACAGCCGGATATACTTTGATACCAGCCGGAAACCTAAGACTAAAGCATATACTACAATGCTAAAGTTAAGGTATCTTAGATAAAGTATTATCTAAGATATGGTAGTGACATGTCCATGACTTACCTTTTGTCACCAACTAAAGCTGGCAACTGTACTAACATAAAAAGGTAAACAATGGATTGAAGTATGGTCAACTACATGGCTTTTGAGAAAACGCCATGCAGTATCTCAAAGATTTGTAGCGGAGTGTCAGAGATACCATACTTATGTCCACTGGATAATAGGAGTGTCTTATGAAGGTAAGTTGGCTTCGGAAGAACAAGTTCTTCCGAAGCCACTTATACTTCGGAAGAGGCTCCTATACTTCCGAGGCTTGAGGACTTCTGAACTTCGGAAGTTGACTTTAGATCTTTCTTTCTGAGTCTTGGTCTTCGGAAGTAGGTTCTTTGTCTTCGGAAGTTGGAGTTTTCCTTCGGAAGTAAGCTTTACACTTTGTCTTTGAAAGAGCTCCTTCTTCATTCAGAAGTCCTTTGTTTGTTGTACCAAAATCTTCTAAGTGACTTGGTTTTGGTTGCACCAGCCTTTCTAGATCCAACAATATCCTTGAACAACTAGTATTGCCTTGTTTTTGATGACAAGTCCTCTATCATCCTTCTTGTTCCTAAAAACCCATTTGGTTCCTATGGTAGTCTTCCCTTGAGGAAGAGGACATAGGTTCCAAACCTTTTGCCTTTTGAATTGAAGCAGCACCTCTTGCATAGCTTCAACCTAACTTCCATCCTTTAGAGCCTCATCAATTTTCTTTGGCTCTATCTGGGACAAGAAACAAGAGTGAAGACAAACATTTGCTTCATGGGTTTGTCCTCTTGTTCTCACCCCTGAATCAATATCTCCAATAATGTTTGTGGTAGGATGAGACTTGTGGATCCTTAGCTGAGGGATCATAGCAAGTTCCTTAGACAGATCTAGATTTGAAAATTTTTGATCTGGGAAAGAAGATTCACCCTCCACATCACCACACTTATTAAGATTGACTTGATCCAATGAGTGTGTGACATCATTTATGTTGTCTTCAATGCAGTGGTTATCAGCATTAAGACATTCTTGATCACTTTCACCACCAACATTTTCTCCAACATTTGAAGCTTCTTCTTCTGAGTTTTGTGCCTCTAAGCTGGAATTCAAGGCACCCCTGAAGCATTAGCAGGGTTCGTCATTGATGTGCTGGTAGAAGCTTCATTTGAAGGAATAGTAACCACTGGAGCTGAAGATATGTAACTTGAAGGTCTTCTTAGCTCAAATCTTGGGTCAGGATCACCTGTTGGTAATATATCTGTAGATCCTGAAACATTCTCAGAAGATTTGTTAAAATAGTTGGTTATTAAATCAAGATCAAATACCCAATCCGGACTAGAACCCTTCACACTGGGAGTGTGCTCATTGAAAGTCACATTTGCTGACTCCTCGACTACTCTAGTTCTGAGAATGTATACTCTATAAGCTTTAGCTTGAGAAGAGTATCCAATAAAGTGTCCATCATCTGATTTCTCAGCAAACTTGGCAATTTGATCCTTGGTATTCAAGATGGTGCAAGGACATCCAAATGACTTGAGAAAACCAATAAAGGGTTTTCACTTTGGTTAAAGTTCATAAGGAGTCTTACCATGTGTCTTAACCACTAAACCTCTGTTTTGCACATAGCAAGCATTGTTCACTGCCTCTGCCCAGAAGGTGATAGGAAGTTTAGAGTCAGACAACATAGTTCTTGCTGCTTCAATTAGTGTCCTGTTTCTCCTCTCTGCAACACCATTTTGCTGAGGAGTCCTGGGAGCACTATATTGTCTTATAATAGTTTTTTCATCACAAATTATATCAAGGATTTGATTCTTGAATTCAGTTCCTTGATCACATCTTATGGTTTTGACCTTGTGGTCACATTGATTCTTAATCTTTAAGATGAAATTCTTCAGAATCTCAGGAGTCTCATCCTTAGTTCTAAGAAAGAAGACCCATGTGAATCTTGTAAAATCATCTATGATCACCAAACAATAGGAGGTCCTTCCTAGACTCATTACACTGGTGGGGCCAAAGAGATCCATATGTAATAAGTGTAGGGGATTAATGATGGAGTTTCTTTCCTTTGGCTTGTGAGATACCTTGTGTTGCTTCCCTTTTAGGCATGCAACATAGCGGCCATCACTTGTAAACTCTTTCTTTGGTATTCTAGTTACCAAATCATTCTTAATTAATTTATTCATGTTTTTAAAGTTTACATGGCACATTCTTTTATGCCAGAGGAAAGATTCATCATTATTTGCTTTAGATAGAAAGCATGAAACTTCTCCAGAGGGAGATGTTTCTTGCAAGTCCATCTTGTACATGTTCCCTTTCCTAGGGGCTCTGAGCAAGATGTGCTCATGAGGAATGACCACCCCGGACCTGAGAACAATGCACTCATGCTTAGTAAAGTGCATGTTATGACTCTAGTCACAAAATTGGGATACACTCAGAAGATTGTACCCAAGCTCCTTGACAAAGTTTACCTTCTCAATGCTGAGCTTACCATTTGTGACCTTGCCCCTCCAGTAATGTAACCTCTTGCATCTCCTCCAAAAGCAACTGCTCTTCCATCAATTCTTTCAAACTTTTGGAGTAGTGACCTATTGCCTGTCATGTGTCTGGAACAGCCACTATCAATGATCCATACATTTATGTTTGTCTTGAGTTGTTCTTGCATAAAAGAGATGATTAGTTACATTTGGAAACCCAAGCCTCATTGGTCTTGGGCTCATCAAAAGAAGTTGAACACAATGCAACAGTAATTGATCCTATAGTCATGTTAGAGGGATCATTTGCTGATGTTGATGAAAAACTTTCAGCCACTTGATCGTTCTTTGACTTCCATGCCACCTTTGGAAGCTTACACTTGACCTTCAATACTTCAGAAGTTTTGATGACTTCAGAAGTTTTGATGACTGGCCCTTTGGAAGATCTTTCTTTCAATGTAGCAGGCTTTAGTGCTTTGGAAGTATTCCTTTCTTTCGAGACCAAATTTTCTTCCGAAGGCAAGTTTCCACTTGTCTTCTTCTTCATTTTGGAGCTTCTGAAGGAAAAAGATTTTCCTTCCGAAGCTTGCTTCTTCTTCTCCAAACTCTTAGAAGTTTATTTTTTGGTCATGTGGAGAGTACTCCTTGGATTGTAGACATAATCTTTAGCAAGATGAGAAGTGCTCCCACACATAACACAGTCCATTTTCTTCCTTCTAGGAGTTCTTCTTTATAAACAAGGCTGAACTTGATCACTTTCCTTCTCCATCTTCATCTTTGCAGATGCTGTGGCAATTCTCGTGGTGTTAGAACTAACTTTGGAGCTAGATGGTTCAGGTTGTACAACAGCAATGCACAAATGATCAGCCTTCTTCTTGATGATGGGATGATTTGGACATGAACTAGAACTCTTGTTGATGGAGTTCTAGTTTGTGTCTTCAGCCTTTACCACTTCAAATCCTACAGAGATGAATACTTGTTTTTGTGCAGAATTGAAGGTGGCCTTGATCTCTTGGGCCTTCTTGGATTTTCTTTTGGCCTTCCTGTTCAAGTTCTTTCTCCTTGACTTAGTCATCCCAACAGCTTTGCTCTCGTCAAAGGGATGGTGACCCTTCTTAGAATGCTCCTCTTCACTCTTCTTAGAACCATTTTTCACCATCTCCTCTTCATCCTCTTCAGTCACAGGGTCTATGAGGGGAAGCTCATCTTCACAAGTTCTACACCTAGGAGATCTTACAGACAAGATTATGTGTGGAGGAGCTATCTCACAAGATGCTAGTCCCTGCTTATTTTGATAACAAACTTTTGCATGCAAGGATGAGGATATTATGTTCTTGAAGGTCTTTTCTTTAATAACACATTTTTCTGCCTTGGCTTTGCTTATCACAAGCTCAACCTGGCATTCAGTTAACTTAGTAATGAGGTATTTGACCTTAGTCTTGTTGTTTGTGTGCTCGTGTTTAAGAGTTGAAATTGTTTTCTCTAAGTCCTCTATCTATAGTCTATAATCATTTTCAGCTCTCTTAAAATCAGCTTTAAAGATATTTAAGGACTCAAGATCAGATCTCATTTCTAAGTTATAGGACCTGAATCTATTAACTTTAGCAATACAATCAGGAGTACAAAGATGTTCCAATACCTTGGCTTCATCGTGGTCTGCCATGAGTGCTTGGTTTTGAGATGCATCTTGTACCTGAAAGATCCTGTCAAAGCCTCCTTCTTCAACAGCAACTGCAGCTTGCTGCTTTGGCTTCTCAATTTGGGGAGCTTTGTTGATACATATGTACCTAGTTTATGAGCTTAATGTTAAATGTCTTTCATGTCTTACATATATGTAATGAATGAGTTGAATGAAATGAAACATGTGTTTGATGCTTATATTGTTTAATGTTTCATGGTTTATTATGTCATAACGCATATTGAACTAACTATATAGGTTTGTGGTTGTTTACATAGTTCTTAGTCAAGAATGGTTGAGGAATGTGTTTAAACTTAATCGTATGAAGTATTCATGCGAATGGACCATGGTAATGGACCATACGCATGAACACTTCATGCTAATGGACCAGTCGCACGACTGAACCAAGAGACTGGATCAGTCGCACGATTGAGACATAAGATTGGCTCAGTCGCACGACTGAACCTTTAGTCGTGCGTATGGAACAATCGTATGATTCAGTCGCACGACTGAACCATACTAATGGTTCAGTCGCACGATTGACAAACCCTAACCTATAAATACCACTTAATTCGTGGAAAAACGAAACACTTGAAGAATTTCGATTCACAGACATAGCCTAGCCGTCCAGAGACTCCAGAAAACCTGTTCCAACTTCATAGATCGCATTTGATCGTGTTCTAATCGTTCATAACGTTTCTTTTTCACACCCCGGGCCCAGGTAGGGTGGGACGTCATAGACTAGCAACAACATATGCAGCGGAAACAAACCATTACAAGAGCTCAAAGGAGAGAATATCACATGGCATTAAATGTTTTAAAAAGGTATCGGGGCTAGAAACAAATCAAGCCCCCAGATGAGTTTTAAACCAATCCTAGAAATAAATTGTACTTGTTCAACACAAATTTAAAATTGTTCAAATTGTCCATCAAGGAAAATATGCCAATGCCATGGTCGCGGGGATAAGTCTAGGTCTTCACAACAGCTAGGATCTCTTCATAAAGTACCTGAAACATGCTCAAAAAGAAATTTGTGTCAACTAAAAAGTTGGTGAATTCAAGTGCTTAAAGTTTAAAAACAAAAAGGACTTAATAAATCCTTATTTGATAAAAAGAAATAAATCATAGTTTCAACATCGTGGGAGAATCATAATCAACCCTGCACTGAGTCCCGGTTGGCCTGTTCTAAAGTTGTGTTTAACCGGATATTCCCGAAGGAAGAACTGAGCCCCAAACCAGTGAACCATACCTGCCCGGATGGTTCACCATAGTTTCTTAACAAAACCTATCACATGCCACAAACGACCCCTTAGGATCTCAGTGGGGTACCCTTCCTGAAACGGAAGGCACTGTGTGTGGGGGATTCCCCAAATAGATCTATCCATATAAAACAAGCGGTTCATGAAAGAATTAATGATCATGATATATGTATCAGCAGGTAATCCATAAATCCCACATACAATCACCAAGTAAAGCACAAATATAGTTCATATATAACAGAGCATGTTTCACCCCAAAACAATAGTAAAAAGGAGAATCACTAGAACTCACCTTAGGTGTTAAGTCAAAATACTCTTCGTGTGCCGAGAGTGTCTCAAGTCTAGCACCCTAACATAAATATATTAAGTGATAAGCTACTGCTCTAAACTTATTTAAGATGCAACAAGGGTGTCAAGAATTTAGTTGTTGGATAAGGCTTTGATTCGCGAAGGTTTGTATAAAAAGTTTCCTTTTATGGCAGGTCATGGTTTCTTCATGTAATTTGGGATTTTTACATCATTTGGTTAAGGATATAATGAAATGTTGTTGTTCAAGTGATTATTAGTTTCATAGGAGTCGCTTATAAAGTTTGGTAAACTTTTACAGTTTAGCCCCTTAAGTTTTAAAATTGACAGTTTCTACTCTCAAGTTTGGTTTCTTGTCCTTTATGAAACTTAAGACCAAAAACAAGGTTCTTAGAGTAAAAATTGACTTATTATTGAGTAAGTGTTCCAAAATTTCAGTTTATGGGTCCGGTTTAAAAACTATGCGTTTAACGCTCCCGGTTGCGGTAAAACCGGAGAGTTTTAACGGTTAATTTAGGGTTTCTATAAATTTGAGTCTTGGACCAGTAGGTATCATCTAAAAGATATTTTTAAAAGTTTTAAGTCCTTAAATTGTGAAATTTTGCCTCTAACAGTTGAAAGTCTCGTATTTACGTTTTACCCGTTAGAACGCGTTTTTAACCGAATTTGACCATTTAAAGCTTGTTTGACCAATTTTTCAAATCCTTTAGGTCTTTTATCACTTAACTTTCTGAAATTACATTATTTTTATAAATCTTAGCTTTAAACTCCTTTTTCTTGGATTTTTCTCAAAAACGTTGCTCGGTTGGTACTTGTTTTTAGTTAAAACGCCATTTAATTGTTCTTTTGACCATATAAATTACCCATTGACTCCAGAACACTATACTAATCATTATTAAGCCTGGAATACTTTTCAAGATTGTTAAAACCATGTTTTACTATTTTTAAGGTTGTTTTACCATGTTTTGGGTCCCGAAAATAACCAAAATGGGTCTAATCTTAACATGTCCTTAATTTCCAGATATTAACCACTTATCACATACTTAATATTCATCAAAACTTTCTGAAATTATGTCCAAACTCACGGCTAGGTTACCCATCACAACAATGAACCATCAACTTAGTGATTTTGCCATAACCGACCATAACACATGTGTAAATCCTTGCAAACTTGTATTCAAACATTACCAAAACCTCATTTAACTTTAAAACCAGATTATTAGGGTGTTACCAAGTTCTTCATGAGCAGGTTGTAAATCTTGGTTAAGAGGGTTTTCAAACAAGTGCTTAGATTGCAACATTTCTTGTAAAAAGATGGTTTTTAAGGTGTATCTTGGGCTATAACCATATATCCACGGTGTATATTCTTTTGTAACTTTCAAAACAGGTTATTAGGAGTCCATTAAATCATTAACAAGCATGTTATAAGTTTTGTTTTCAAGGGTTACAAGATTTACAAGCTAGATGGTGTAAAGAGTCCAAAAATAGGGTTTTCATGGTGGAAATCGGTTTCCACCTTAAGAATGACAAATATAACGAGTGAGATACCTCTTGTGAAGTTGAAAGCTCCTCAAGAACAAGATAATAGTGTCAGGTTTCTGCTACAACAAAGAGAGGAGGTGTTTTTAAAAGAGAAGTGAAAGAAACACATGAAAAGACCATTTTCGGGTGACATGAAGCTTACACTTGGTGTTGTTCACGTTTTGGAGAGTGTAGATGGTCTTGGATAGCTCGAAACTCCTTGGACAAGGCTGAAGAATCTTCTAACAAAGCTGGAAAAGTTGAACAAGATGTAGAGGTGTGTCCAAACTCACGAATATGGCCACCTTCTTGTTATTTTCGTTCGACCGAGTGTGGGAATGCCTTGTTCTTCGATGAACAAGGCTGGAAATCTAGAGAGAATGGTTTGTGTGTGTGTTCTTGGGTGTGAAATCAGCTGATGTGAGTTTTAAAGAATGAGAGAGAGAGGTGTAGAGACAAGAGCCTTGCATGAAGCTTGAATGGTGGGAGTGTGGGTGGTGTAGAGGAGAGGTGAGTGGAGGGAGAGGGGGCGGCCGATCTTGGCATCTCGTGAGGGTGTTTTGATTTAAATTTTAATGGTAGATAATTATTAGGTAGTGTAATTTTGTATTATTGGGTAGAATATATTATTTGGTGGATGATGTTAATTGTAGTGTCTTGTGCATGTCCATGCATGCATGAACCAAAAATTTATAAGTGTGAATGTATGCTCATATTTTAAATTGTTTCACTTGAGATTAAATTTTGTAAGGGTGACTAGTTAACATTCCCGGGACACTAATCTTTAAAAAGGTAAAACCTAAACTAACTAAAAGTCAACAAAATCATATGAAATCATAAATTGGATCAAATAGCAAGAAATGTTTCTAAATTCACTGATATGGTTGGATTGTTTCTATTATTAGTACTTATAAGACGGATAATGATGCAAGTAAATTAGGGTTAGAATAACAACCTAGAGGCCGGTTGTCACATTCTCCCACCGTTTAGGAAATTTCGTCCCGAAATTTTAGCTTCGATTAGAGTCTGAACGGGTGGGTTTGAAGAGGTGTGGATAATTCTTCCTCATCTCATCTTCACGTTCCCAAGTAAATTCAGGTCCTCGCTTTGAGTTCCATCTAACCTTGACCTTGGGTATGCGGCTCCGCCTGAGTTGCTTGACCAAGCGGTCCGTGATCTCCACGGGTTCTTCCATGAAATTCAGCTTCATTGATTCTTGCTTCTTTCAATGGTAGCTCCAGGGTTTTGTCTACCATACACTTCTTCAAGTTCGACACATGAAAGGTGTCGTGTATATGGTGCAACCCTTGGGGTAGTTTCAACTTGTAAGCCACTGGGCCAATTCTTGCCAGTATTTCGAATGGTCCAATGTATCTCGGGCTTAACTTTCCTCTCTTTCCGAACCTTACGGTTCCCTTCCATGGTGCTACCTTCACCATTATTTTGTCGCCCACTTGAAACTCTAAAGGTTTCCACCTCCTATCAGCGTATTTCTTCTGCCGGTCTCTGGCTGCTTTTAGTCGCTCCTTGATTTTAAAGATCTAGTCAGTGGTCTCCAACACGATGTCGGGTCCCATCACTTGGCTATCACCGATCTCGTTCCAGCTCAATGGCGATCGGCATTTCCTGCCGTATAGAGCCTCATACGGAGCGGCTTTAATACTCGCGTGGTAACTATTATTATAGGCAAATTCCACCAAAGGGAGATGGTTGTCCCAGTTTTCCGCCAAAGTCAATCACAGTAACATATCTTCCAACGTTTGGATAGTCCTTTCACTCTGACCGTCGGTTTGTGGGTGGTATGCGGTGCTTAGATCCAAACGGGTTCCTAACGCCTGCTGGAATGATTTCCAGAAACGAGAAGTGAAACGGCTATCACGGTCGGAGATGATCGACAAAGGCACTCCATGCCTCGTTACTATCTTGTCGACATATAGTTGAGCCAATTTCGTCATGTCGTAGTCTTCTCTTATTGGCAAAAAGTGAGCTGACTTCATTAGCCTATCTACTGTCACCCAAATAGCATCATGGCCTCTAAACGTTCTGGGTAACTTTGTAACAAAATCCATCGTGACGTTATCCCATTTCCATTCTGGGATTTCGGGTTGTTGTAACGTTCCTGACGGTTTTTGATTTTCAACTTTTACCATGGCACAGGTTAGACATTTCCCAACATAAACGGCAATTGATCTCTTGATTCCCGGCCACCAGAAAAGTGTCTTTAAATCCTGGTACATCTTATCACTTCCAGGGTGAATTGAATACCTAGACTTGTGTGCTTCGTCGAGGATTACTTCTCAAATTCCTCCGTGCTTCGGCACCCAAGTTCTCCCTTCGTACCTGTATATACCATCGTACCATATCTCAAATCGGTTTTCCATTCCGGTTAACTCTTCTTCTTTTAACCTTTCTTCCTTTAATGCCTCATTTTGAGCTTCTATCAGTTTTGTGATAAGGTTGGTATACACACTCATCCTTAAGGCTCGTACACGAAGAGGCTTTTCTCTCTCCTTTCTGCTCAACGCATCCGCCACAACATTGGCCTTACCGGGATGGTAGCGGATTTCACACTCGTAGTCGTTTAACAGCCCGACCCATCTTCTCTGGTGCATGTTGAGCATCATTTGGTCAAGAATGTGTTGCAAACATCTATGGTCAGTGTAGATGATGCACTTCGTGCCATAGAGGTAGTGCCTCCACATTTTGAGAGCAAACACCATGGCACCCAATTCCAGATCGTGTGTCGTATAGTTCTTCTCATGATCGTTCAGCACTCTAGATGCATAAGCAATTACCTTGTTGTGTTGCATCAATACACATCCTAGTTCTTGACGCGAAGCGTCATAATAGACCACGAAGTCTTCTACTCCTTCTAGAAGAGCAAGGATAGGTGCACTGCATAACTTCTCTTTAAGCGTTTCAAATGCCTCGTTCTGCTCCCACTCCCACATAAAGGTTGTGTTCTTCTTGGTTAGTGCGGTCAAATGTTGCACTATGCGCGAGAAGTCTTTTATAAATCGTCTGTAGTAACCAGCCAGCCCTAAGAATTGCCTTATCTCCATGGGAGTTTCAGGAATCTTCCAATTCTTTATGGCCTAAATCTTGGAAGGGTCGACTTGAATCCCATTCTCATTCACCACATGCCCTAAGAATTGAATCCTACGCATCCAGAATTCGCATTTAGAGAACTTGGCATATAGTTGCTCATTCTTGAGTAGTTCAAGTATTAGCCTGAGATGCTTCTCGTGCTCGTCTTTACTACGGGAGTAGATCAGTATGTTGTCGATAAACACGATCACAAACTTGTCGAGGTAAGGGCGGCAAACGCGGTTCATGAGGTCCATGAACGCTGCTGGAGCATTAGTCAGTCCAAAAGGCATGACTAAATACTCATAGTGTCCATACCTAGTTCGGAAGGCCGTTTTGGGTATGTCCTCTTCTCTTATCTTTAGTTGGTGGTAACCTGACCTCAAATCTATTTTGGAGAAATAACTTGCTCCTTGCAGTTGGTCAAATAAGTAATCTATTCTCGGAAGAGGGTATCGGTTCTTTATGGTCAGCTTGTTCAATTCTTTGTAAACAATGCACATTCGCAGGGTTCCGTCCTTCTTTTTCACAAACATTACCGGGGCACCCCATGGAGAGACACTCGGACGTATAAATCCCTTGTCCAGTAGTTCTTGAATTTGCGCCATTAGCTCCTTCATCTCCGGTGGGGCGAGTCGGTACGGTGCCTTGGCTACCGGTGCAGCGCCGGGCAGTAAATCTATCTGGAACTCGACTTGTCGGTTCGGGGGAAGTCCCGGTAGGTCTTCCGGATACACTTCTGGGTATTCAGAAACCACGGGAATACTTCAATCTTCTTCTCCTTTTTGGTTTTCATCACATAAACTATGAAAGCTGGGCATCCCTTCATTTAGCTCTTAGTAGCTTTTAAGTGGGATACCATTGGGTATAGGGTGTTACTCCTTTCACCTTGTACCACTAACACTTCATTGTCACTCAACGGTATCTTGAGTAGACGCTCATCACATA
The DNA here is from genome assembly GCA_025215565.1 of Flaveria ramosissima. Taxonomy (NCBI): domain Eukaryota; kingdom Viridiplantae; phylum Streptophyta; class Magnoliopsida; order Asterales; family Asteraceae; genus Flaveria; species Flaveria ramosissima. The sequence goes on from CM046035.1 coordinate 2,066,648, forward strand.
CGATTTCGACTCTATGCTTAGCTAGCCAGTCCATACCAACAACCGCATCGAATCCTCCTAACTTAATGGGCATCAAGTTTATCCTAAACGTATTTCCCTTTAGATTCAGCGAGCAATCCTTGATTACTTCGTTAGTTTCTAAAATGTTACCGTCAGCTAATTCTACGGTAAACGTATCGGTCAAGACACACGCGTCTAAGTCAATCAAAGGCCTAAAAGTACTAGAGACAAAGCTAGCAGTCGCTCCAGTATCGAACAGAATAGTAGCAGGATGATTGTTTACAAGGAACGTACCGTTAACCACGTCAGGTTCCCTACGAGCTCCAGCCGGGTCCATAACGAATGCTTTTCCCTTTGGCTTGTTATGCTTGGCATCCTTGTCTCTACCCCGCTTAGGACACTTGTTCCTCATGTGCCCTGGATCTCCGCATTCGTAGCATTGCTTTCCTGGTGCGTAAGTGCAGTCTTTGATTAAATGTCCTGTTCTCTTGCATCTGAAACAGAGCATCGGGTTACATTCCCCTTGATGGTGTAGCTTGCACTTGTTGCAAAACGGGCTTGTCCCTAAGTACAGTCTCCGGGTCTTGCTTCCCCGATCATCACGCCTTGCACCTTTAGAACTCTTTCTACCTGACCCGCTACTACTTCCCACCGCTCTCTTTACTTCAAACCACTTTCTTTTCTCACCAACAAACTTCCTCTTCTCATCAGCCCTTGCTTGCTCAGTCCATCTAGCCCTAATTAAGTCATCAGTCAAACTGCTGGTAAGGTCAACAGCAGCTTGTAGGGTTGAAGGCTGGGAGGAACGGACCATTCCCCTAACTCTTGGGTGTAGCCCCCAGATGAATCGTGCTACACCTTTAGTTTCCGGTGTCACTAGATGGAGAACAAGTTGGGATAGGGCTAAGAAACAATTGATATATTCCGTGTAGTTGGGACCTTTCATTTCCAGACTTGGGAATTTTGTCTCCAGCTTCTCGCGTTGATTGATGGGGCAATACTTGCTGGTCATCAGTTCTCTGAATTCGGTCCAACTCATTCGATTAGCCACATTTCTTCCACGGGTTTGAGTAATTGACTTCCACCATTCAAGAGCTGATCCCTTGAGGGATTGTGATGCAAACCTCACCATATGATCCATTTTGCACTCGCTAATGTCCAAGACAGCTTCCATTTCGTCAATCCATCTGTAAGTCTCTATAGCACCCTCGGTGCCGTAGAAGTCCTTGGGCTTACATGCCATGAAGGTCTTATAGGAGCATCCGTTCTTTAACACCTCGGCTTCCTCGTCGTGGCCCTCGTCGTTTGCTGGCCGATCATTACCATTAGCATTATCCCGATCAGCATTTATCCGGGCGATAATGGTCGGGATGGCGTTAGCCAGTTGCTGAGCTACGAGGTTAGCAATTCTCTCATCGTTTTCTTGATTAGCATTTTCCCTGTGGGGAGTTCCTGGTGGAGTAGGTTGGTTTCCAGTCTGTTTGGCTTCCTCACGGCGGCCCCTAGTAGCTCCTCGCCGTCCAAATCGTGTTCCTCTGCGAGTCGGCATTCTGATAGTATCACAAATAGATTCGTTTAGCCTCTCAAAATTTGTTTCGAACAACTTATGCATCATTACCCTATTACACCATGCCTCGGGAAGAGGAATCATTGCATGCACATATGTATATACAACCCACTAAGAAAATCTTACAAGGTCCAATTCAAAGCATGACATAACAGTTAGACAACCAATTTAGAAAGGGGCACGGACCAATTTCAAGGCACAACACAACATATTGCAATCCAATATAAATAGTCCAATAATCTAGCATCCAAACAAAAAGTTCATAGATAAATAGAGATAGTAGCATCATCCAGCAAAGTTGAATCAGAGTCAAGCTCTTACAAATTGGAAGGTGCCATCACCCCCATGATAATAATAATAATATCGAATAATAATTCAAATAGTTTTCTTCTACTGTCTAAAGACAAATAATCCCGTTGCGTACCCCTGCTCTCACATCCACTTTTTCTTCAGCCATCCAAACCATCCTGAACTCTTCTTTCTCTGCTCCTGCTCCAAACGCTGCACTCCTTGCGTAGCCATCATAGCCTGGAATTGAGCTGACTGGGAGGTCCGAGTGGCGTGCTGAACAGCCAACTCATGACGAAAAACAGTCCTCAAGATTTCATCCAGTGTCGCATCAGAGGTCCTACGTCACTTGCCCGGCGGCTCGACTGGGAGTACCTATCACCAGCCAGTACGCTAGGGCCATCATACATACTGTGCCTCGGTGGCATCAGGTGCTCATCACGTGGGTCAAAGAGCGAAGGTACCGGTGTCGGAATCCTAACAGGCGGGGGAGGAGGAAGCATCCTAAAGGATACTAAGGATCCTGGTCTAACACTCTTGCGAGGACGGGTGACAGTACGCGCACCCCTATTCCCAATAGGTGGGATGGGTGAGTGGGTAGAAGCAGCTACGTGAGGAGAGTGGGAACGCGTTTGGCTTCTGGATGGTGATGTGGTGGAAGAGTCCTCAGAAGCTTCAGTGTCATTGACGTGACGGATATCCATCCTGGATGTCCGCATCTCTGGAGGTACGCTTCATACTCAGTCTGAGGCTTTACCCTTCTCAGGGTCCCGGTAGGAGTGGTCTTAGTGTCAGGGTGAGCAGGCGCCTTACCTTTATCAGCCATAGTCGTTGTCCTGTAAGAAATACATCATGAGTAATTTGGTTTCTCATAGCTCATGATTATAATAGTTCTAGTAATAGCAGTGATGGCAATAGTATCTGTTATTCCAACATATAATTGTCCGTGTTGCCCAAATCAATTGTTTCTTCAAACAGTATCGGATAACACAGTTCATCATAAAAATCATTTAAATCCCCTTTTTGAAATAAGTTTCAAAATCATCAATATAAATCAGAAAAAGTCCAACCATAACCTAAAGATCCGTGATGGAAAATTACGCGTCCGGTAAATTCATGATTACGTTGATCAAGTGTAATCATCAATCTACCCAACCCGATCATCCCAACACTTCCCACAAGGACAGTCCTAGGGTATCAGGGTTGTAGCCTAGGGTCTACTATGGTATTCCCGACTTCTTTACAACCTTTGGCTCTAATACCAATCTGTCACACCCCGGGCCAAGGTAGGGTGGGACATCACAGACTAGCAACAACATATGGCAGCGGAAACAAACCATTACAAGAGCTCAAAGGAGAGAATATCACATGGCATTAAATGTTTTAAAAAGGTACCGGGGCTAGAAACAAATCAAGCCCCCAAATGAGTTTTACAACCAATCCTAGAAATAAATTGTACTTGTTCAACACAAATTTAAAATTGTTCAAATTATTCATTAAGGAAAATAAGTCAATGCCATGGTCGCGAGGATAAGTCTAGGTCTTCACAACAGCTAGGATCTCTTCATAAATTACCTGAAACATGCTCAAAAAGAAATTTGTGTCAACTAAAAAGTTGGTGAATTCAAGTGCTTAAAATTTAAAAACAAAAAGGACTTAACAAATCCTTATTTGATAAAAAGAAATAAATCATAGTTTAGACATCGTGGGAGAATCATAATCAACCCTGCACTCAGTCCCGGTTGGCCTGTTCTAAAGTTGTGTTTAACCGGATATTCCCGAAGGAAGAATTAAGCCCCAAACCAGTGAACCATACCTGCCTGGATGGTTCACTATAGTTTCTTAACAAAACATGTCACATGCCACAAACGACCCCTTAGGATCTCAGTGGGGTACCCTTCCTGGAACGGAAGCCACTGTGTGTGGGGGATTCCCCAAATAGATCTATCCATATAAAACAAGCGGTTCGCGAAAGAATTAATGATCATGATATAAGTATCAGCAGGTAACCATAAATCCCACATACAATCACCAAGCAAAGCACAAGTATAGTGTAAGGTTTCCTTAAGTCTGATGTAACCCAAAACATCCAAAGTGTCTCTACAACATGCACTAAGTACTGAAGTGAAGAACGCTTCGGAAGTTTTACACAATGCATTAGAAAATACTCTAAGTGTAAAATCTTCCGAAGCCAAGACCAATATCTTCCGAAGCCAAACATGAAGTCTTCCGAAGCCTCAGAGACAAAGTCTTCCGAAGCTTCAACCTATGAAGACAGATTTCTTCCGAAGACTTTTAGTATACATGCTTTATCTGATGTACTGTTCCATAAAGCACCTTTTCCGCTGCATCTCTGTAAAGTCACCAACTTACATGAGTTGGTGAAAAGGTCCATGCTTTTGGTAACTGTACATTGAGGTCTTGAGTCTGTAACTTTCTACTTTATGTACTTTATCCTTTTTGTAATTTATAAGGATGTGAGCTATGGCATGTCATAGTCACAAGGTCAAAAGGCAGATATGCCTTTTGATCCTACAATTGATTTTGTTAGTGTCTAGTCAATTGTATCCAGCTGGCTTTCAATGTATAGCCGGTTGTAGGTTGTAGTATAAGTATTTCAAGTTCTTGTATCTTTCTTTATGCTTTGTAACACTTGTAAAAGAACTTGAGAAAGCAATATACTGCCTCCTTGAAACCCAACTCTCTTGTTCTGTCTCTTTGCTTTACTTGTGTTCTTTGTATCACCTTGGTTAATCCAGTTCACTGTTTGATTAAAGTTTAGTTGCTCTCCTCATTGTGTTGTTGTGTTGTAATTGTGTTAAAGCCCTTAAACGGTCCTGCAATTGGTATCAGAGCTTTCCAGGCTCTTGATATAAGATCTCACCATCTTAAGATCCCTCACACACACAAAAACTAAACCTTTCAAATGGCTTCCATCTCAAAGACTGATATGTAGACTGGAACCATGAACAAATCCCCACTGATCACTCTTGATGATTTTGACACCTAGTGCATGAGAATGGAAGGTTTCATCAGGTCTCTTGATTCAAGAATGTGAGAATCTGTTGAGAATGGACCTTTCATACCCAGCACCCCCTCTGCTACTGGTGCTGGTATGATTCCAAAAGATGTGGCCAACTATTCAGATGAAGATAGAAAAAGAGTAGAGATTGATAGGAAGGCCATGACTGCTCTTCAGACTGCTCTCCCAAACTCTGTATACAGAGGTTTTAAGAAGTGCAAAACAGCCAAACAGCTGTGGGATGCACTGAAGCTGATGTATGAAGGCTCCTCTGAAGCCAAGGAGAACAAGAAGGATCTTCTGAAGCAGCAGTTTGAAAACTTCACCTTCAAAGCAGGTGAAACCATGACCCAACAATACTTCAGGTCTGTTGAGATTGTGGATACCCTAGTGGATGGAGTAGTTCCTCTTGAGAACAGGGACATTGTAAGGAAGTTCATGTCCTCACTTCCTAGGCAATGGACACACTATTGTGTGGTGATCAAGGTTCATCTGGCAACTCCAACAATCAAATGGGTTCAGGCCTTCATGTGGTTGAAAGGGACAGCATAGAACCCTAACATCATCTCATATGCTACCCTGACAACTCACAAAAGGGTCCTTTCATCACCTTCCCGGAGACACCAAGGGAGAACTTTACTCAAGGAAGCCCATTCCAAGAGACAAGTTCTTCTCAAGCCTTTGTGTCTACTGATGAAAGCTGTGGGAATTATCTCTTCACTCTTGAAGACCTGGACTGTATCCATCCAGATGACCTGGAATACATGGAGATAGTTCAGCAGATGGCTCTCCTCACTCACAGAGCCAAGAAGTTCTACAAGAGAACAGGAAGAAGATTTCCAAGCAATGCTACCAGTGGAAAGTTTGGGCTGGATAAAAGCAAAGTTAAGTGTTACAACTGTAACCTTATGGGCCACTTTGCTAGGGAGTGTAAGGCACCTAAAGCAAATGGGGGCCAAACACAACCCAGACCAAACTACACTGACAAAGCCCCTCAGACTGAGAAGCCAAAGCAACATGCTGCTGTTGCTGTTGAAGAGGGAGGCTTTGACTGGAGCTTTCAAGTGGAAGATGCTTCTCCAAACCAAGCACTGATGGCTGACCATGATGAAGCCAAGGTATTGGAACATCTCTGTACTCCTGAATGCATTGCTAAAGTAAATAGATACAGGTCCTACAACTTAGAGATGAGATCTGATCTTGAGTCATTAAACATATTGAAATCTGATTTAGAAAGTCTGAAAATGATTACAAGTTAAAGATAGAGGACTTGGAGAAAACCATTTCAGTACTAAAACATGAACATACAGATTTTAGAACTCAGATTCAAGATCTCATAACTAAGTTGACTGAGTGCCAGGCTGAGCTTGTGATCAGCAAAGCCAAGGCAGAGAAGAGTGTTCTTGAAGAAGAGACCTTCAAGAACATGATATCCTCATCCCTGCACAACAAAGTGTGCTATCAAAATAGACAGGGACTGGGATCAAATGAGATAGCTCCTCCACACACAATCTTGTCTGTAAGATCTCCTAGGTGTGGAACTTGTGAAGATGAGCTTCCTCTCATAGATCCTATAAGTGAGGATGATGAAGAAGTGATAGTGAAGAATTCCTCTGAGAAGAGTGAAGAAGAGGATTCTTCCAAGGGCCACTATCCTTCTGAGGAGAAGAAATCTACTGTGATGACCAAGTCCAAGAGAAAGAACTTGATCAGGAAGAGCAAGAGGAAAGCAAAGAAGGCTCAAGAGATCAAGGCTACTTTTGATGCTAAGCAGAAACAAGTTTTTATCTCTGCAGGTTTCAAAGTAGTAAGGACTGAAGACATCAACCAAGACTCCTCAGCTAAGAGTCCTGGTTCTTGTTCAAATCATCTCAGTGCAAAGAAAAGACTGAGCTGCTGTGTACCACTGCTGCACAGCCTGGACCATCAAACTCCAAGAACAGTTCACAGCCCAAAAGAACTGTCTCAGCATCTACCAAGATGAAGGTGGAGAAGGGATGTGACCAAAGCCAGTCTTGCTCTCAAAAGGAGACTTGTTTGAAGAAGAAAATGTTATGTTTCATGTGTGAAAGTACTTCTCACATTGCTAAGGATTGCCCATACAATCCTAAAAGTACTGTCCACATGACCAATACAAAGACTTCAAAGAATCTCAAGAAGTCTCAAGCTTCGGAAGGAAAGTCTGTTTCCTTCGGAAGCTCCAAATCAAAGAAGAAGGTAAATGGAAAATTACCTTCGGAAGTAAATTTGGTCTCGGAAGAAAGGAGTTCTTCCGAAGCACTGAAGTCTGCTGCAGTGACTGTAGAATCTTCCGAAGGTTCAGTCATCAAAACTTGTGAAGTCCCAAAAGCTTCTAAGGTTTTGAAGGTCAAGTCCAAGACTCCAAAGGTGGTGTGGAAGTCTAAGAAAGACCAAATGACTGAAGTTTCTCCATCAACAACAGCTGAAGATCCCCATAGTACAACCATAGGATCTATTACTGTTGCATTACCTTCTATTACTCTTAGTGAGCCTAAGACAAGTAAGGCTTGGGTTTCCAAATGTAACTAATCATTTTCTTGTGCAGGAACAGCTCAAGACAAACAGGAATGTCTGGATAATTGACAGTGGCTGTTCCAGGCACATGACAGGCAATAGGTCTCTACTCCAAATTTTGAGAGAATTGATGGAGGACCAGTTGCTTTTGGAGGAATGAAGGTGGTTACATTTCTGGAAGGGGCAAGGTCACAAATGGTAAGCTCAGCATTGAGAAGGTAAACTTTGTTAAGGAGCTTGGGTACAATCTTCTGAGTGTATCCCAATTTTGTGATCAGAGTCATAACATGCTCTTTACTGAGCATGAGTGCATTGTTCTCAAGCCTGGAGTGGTCATTCCTCATGAGCATATCCTGCTCAGAGCCCCCAGGAAAGGGAACATGTACAAGATGGATTTGCAAGAAACATCTCCCTCTGGAGAAGTTTCATGCTTTCTATCTAAAGCAAATAGTGATGAGTCTTTCCTATGGCATAAAAGAATGTGCCATGTAAACTTTAAGAACATGAATAAATTAATTAAACATGATCTGGTAACTGGAATGCCAAAGAAAGAGTTTACAAGTGATGATCATTGTGTTGCATGCCTGAAAGGGAAGCAACACAAGGTATCTCACAAGCCTAAGGAAAAGAACTCCATCACTACTCCCCTACACTTGTTACATATGGATCTCTTTGGCCCCACCAGTGTAATGAGTCTAGGAAGGACCTCTTACTGTTTGGTGATCACAGATGATTTTACAAGATTCACTTGGGTCTTCTTCCTTAGAACTAAGGATGAAACCCCTGAGATTCTGAAGAATTTCATCTTAAAAGTTGAGAATCAATGTGATCACAAGGTCAAAACCATAAGATGTGATCAAGGAACTGAATTCAAGAACCAAATCCTTGATACATTTTGTGATGAAAAAGGTATTACAAGACAATATAGTGCTCCCAGGACTCCTCAGCAAAACGGAGTTGCTGAGAGGAGAAACAGGACACTTATTGAAGCTGCAAGAACTATGTTGTCTGACTCTAAACTGCCCATCACCTTCTGGGCAGAGGCAGTTAATACTGCTTGCTATGTGCAAAACAGAGTTTTAGTAGTTAAGACACATGGTAAGACTCCTTATGAACTTTGGCACAAGAGGAAACCTTTCATTGGTTTTCTCAGGTCATTTGGATGTCCCTGCACCATCTTGAATACCAAAGATCAAATTGCCAAGTTTGCTGAGAAATCAGATGATGGACACTTCATTGGATACTCTTCCCAAGCTAAAGCTTATAGAGTATACAATCTCAGAACTAGAATTGTTGAGGAGTCAGCCAATGTGACTTTCAATGAGCACACACCCTGTGTGGCTGGTTCTGGTCCTGATTGGCTGTTTGATCTTGATTTAGTTACCAACTGTTTTAACAAATCTTGTGAGCATGTTTCAGGATCTGCAGAAAATTTAAATACAGGTGATCCTGATCCAAGATTTGAGCTAGGAAGACCCTCAACTCATACATCTTCAGCTCCAGTTGGAACTACTTCAGCAAATGAGGTTTCTATCAGCACAACAATGACAAATTCAGCTGATACATCTGGTATGCCTTCAAATTCCAGCTCAGAGGCTTCTCAACCAGATAAAGACACCTCAATTGTAGAAGACAACAATGGTGATGGTGATAGTGATCAGGAATTCCTTGATGCTAATAACCACACCATAGATGACAACATCAATGATGTCACACACTCATTGGATCAAGTTAATCTTGATAAGTGTGATAATGTGGAGGGTGAATCTTCCAGGCCAGATCTAAATTTCTCAAATTTGGATCTTTCTCAGCAACTTGCTGTGATCCCTCAGCTAAGGATCCACAAGTCTCACCCCACCACAAACATCATTGGAGATGTTGTCACAGGGGTAAGAACAAGAGGACAAACCCATGAAGCAAATGTTTGTCTTCACTCTTGTTTCTTATCTCAGATAGAGCCAAAGAAAGTTGATGAAGCTCTAAAGGATGGAAGTTGGGTTGAAGCTATGCAACAAGAGCTGCTTCAATTCAAAAGGCAGAAAGTTTGGAACCTTTGTCCTCTTCCTCATGGGAAGACTACCATTGGAACCAAATGGGTTTTTAGGAATAAGAAGGATGATAGAGGAATCATCATCAAGAACAAGGCAAGACTAGTTGTTCAAGGATACACACAAGAAGAAGGGATTGACTACACTGATGTCTTTGCTCCTGTAGCAAGACTAGAAGCTGTTAGGATATTCCTGGCATTTGCTGCATCCAAGAACTTCAAGGTCTTTCAACTTGATGTAAAGTGTGCTTTCTTATATGGAGTGATTGATGAAGAGGTTTATGTCAAACAGCCACCTGGTTTTGTAGACCCTGATCATCCTGATTATGTCTGCAAGCTTGACAAAGCTCTTTATGGGCTGCATCAGGCACCCAGGAAGTGGTATGAGACACTATCTGAGTATCTTTGTAAACATGGATACAGGAGAGGTACTATAGATGGAACTCTCTTCATCAAAGGACAGGGAAATGACTTATTGCTGGTTCAAGTATATGTAGATGACATCATCTTTGGTTCAACTAATCCAAAGCTCTGCAAAGACTTTGAGAAGCTGATGAAAGACAGATTTGAAATGAGTTCAATGGGAGAACTCAATTTCTTTCTGGGAATTCAAGTGAAGCAGGTTGAAGATGGCATCTTCATAAGTCAGTCAAAGTATGTTCAAGACATACTCAAGAGGTTCAACATGACTGATTGTAAGATTGCTAAGACACCCATAGCCAGAAACCACTCCCTTGGACCTGATCTTGAGGGGGAGTGTGTAGATGAACATTTATACAGGGCTATGATTGGGTCTCTTATGTATCTTACAGCTAGCAGGCCTGATATCATGTTTGCTACATGTATTTGTGCAAGATATCAAGCCAACCCTAAGATGTCTCACTTAATCACTGTGAAAAGGATTTTAAGATACCTCAAAGGTGCTTCAACACTTGGTCTATGGTATCCAAAGAATCCTAATTTCAATCTGTATGCCTATACAGATAGTGATTATGGTGGTTGCAACATGACTGCAAAGTCTACATCTGGGGGATGTCAATTCCTTGGTGGAAGGGTTGTCTCATGGCAATGCAAGAAACAATCCTGTGTGTCTGCATCAACTGCTGAGGCTGAATACATTGCTGCTGCAAGCTGCTGTGCTCAAGTGCTTTGGATTCAAAATCAGATGCTGGACTATGGATTTAACTTCAAAGAGACTCCTATCCACATAGACAACAATACTATCTCTATCACTGAGAACCCTGTGCAGCACTCAAGGACCAAACACATCAACATCAGGTATCATTTAATAAGAGATAACTATGAAAAAGGATTAATTAAACTAGTCAAAGTTCATACAGATGAACAATATGCTGATCTGTTTACAAAAGCTTTTGATGAACAGAGATTTAAGTATCTGATATCAGCTATTGGGATGATTAACTTTGAGTAGACTTTTCTTTAAAACTAATTCTAATTATTTCTTCTTAAAATATATGTGTCCTAAGTTGTCTAGTTCATCACTTTCATAAGCTCATGTTTTCTTTGGATGTAAAATTCTTTTTGAAGACTTTCCTTAGATTCTTGAAAATTTTCTGATACTTCGGAAGATAAAATTTTATCTTCGGAAGAAAAAACATGTCTTCAAAATGAATAACTGTCTAAGAGATTTTACCTTCGGAAGAAGTCTAAACTCATCTTCCGAAGCTTAAATATTTATCTCAGACACTTATTTATTTTTAAAAACTTTTTCCTTCCGAAGCAAAATTAACTCTCGGAAGCTTTGTTTATCTTATACAAAGCATCCAAGGGTTTACTTCTCTTCCGAAGCATAAATTTTCAAGACTCTCTGGAAAATCTTCCGAAGCCATTTTAGCTTCGGAAGCTTTTTCATCAAAACTTCCGAAGACAAATTACCTTCGGAAGCTTTTCGAATTCCAAGAAAACTACTTTTTGAGCAAAAGTAAACTACCTTTTCAGAGGTGGGACCGACTTCCGGATTTCAAAGTTTATCCTCTTTCATTAACTTTGGTTCAAATCCCTTTTCACATAAATACCCAACGGTTCCCCCTCTTTCTCACTATCTTCCTCAATTCCACTATTCCTCTAACCTAATTCTCTAAACCGCCTTTGCTTTCTACCTTTCTTCACCCTTAAGCTTCTGAAATGGCCAACCTAAACCGCAGAAACAACCTAGATTTCTCCATGCAACTTCACAGGCAACATAATCAAGTTGCTCTGTTAAGCTCTATCAAGTTTCTCAGAGATTTGCCAATTCTTAACTCTATCAAACTATTTCACCTCCCTGACCATTGATCCTACTCTATATGAGGATCACTTGCTTGAATTCTGGAAGACCTGCCAAGAGGTCATTATGGATGGGGAGAAGGCACTGTCTGCCACAGTGCAAGGGAGGACAATCTTCATCACTCCGGCCATCATTAACCAACATTTGCAGCTGGATGATGAAGAAGGTGAGTTGTCCTTCCCAAAGGAAGCTGTTAATCATTCCTTTGAGCAGATGGGCTATGAGGGAGATTTCTCTGTAAAGACCTTCAGGAAAGGGAAGGTCTCATCCCAGTGGAAATACCTGCTCCATGTGGTTATCCACAGCTTATCAAACAAGCATGGTGGATGGGACCAGATTCCTGAGGATCTCTCCTTTATAGTTCATGGAATGGTTCAGGGGGTCAAGTTCAGGTATTCACATTTTGTTTATACTAATTTACTTGCAAACTTAGACTCCTTAGAGTATTACATGTTTCCTAGATATGTTCAACACATTCTCAACTGTGAACTGGGCTCACAGTTGAGGGAAACAAGTAATATTCTTAAATTGGGACAGATGAAGCCCGACATCTTTAAAATAATGAAGAAGCCAACTGTAGGCTTCTCAGGGGTAGAAACAGCCCTAGTCCCCAAAATGTTAGAGCTCATTGCTCAAGGTGACAACCTAGCAACACAAGCTAGTGTTGAACCCACACCTCTTTTAACCTTACCTTAAAAAGACCAAAATCACCCTCACCTACCAAAGAAAATCCAAACGAACCCCTGCTCAGGCTATTGAGTCTGTGCAGGCCCCCATATACTCAACCTTACAGGAGGAAGTGGACACTAGAGCTCCCACTTCTCCTGAGGAGCAAACCACTCCCATTTCTTCACCTATCAGGGCTGAGGTTCCTCATGCTCACCCTGATGAGCTCACTAGCCCAACAGCCTTAAGCCTTCACTCTGAGTCTCAACACTCAAGTGAACAACCTTCAGGGGACAGTTACCATCCCCAGCCTTTAGATCTCAACCAACCAATTCCCAACCTATCCTTCTATACTGATGAAGACTTAGGATTCAGTGAGTACCATGAGTCTCTCTTCTCCTCCCCTACTCAAAGAGAGATGAGTACCTCTGACTCTCCTCAGTCTATCCCACATCAGTCACCTATTACTGAGGTGGACACTTCTGAACCTGTTCAGGATGTCCATATGGAAGAGGCTCTCACTTTTGAAAGTGATTACATCATTAAGACCTCAACCATGGCAACTCAGCCCACTGGCATCTCAACTGAGGTTGCCAGTGAGCAGAGGAAAACCAGCAGCCAAGAACCTCAAGCTGGTGGTGAGAGAGAGGACTTTGGTCCAATCATCTCATCCCCCAATGATTCTTCTGATGAAGATGAGGGGAATTTGAGACTAAAGGTGCAGAAATTGTCAAAAACATGCTCCTATTTAGTCTCTAAGGTTAGTCACTTGGAATCTCAGGTGACTACCTTACATAACAGGGTCAATGATCAGCAACTTCAGATTTCATATCTAAAGGAAAAACTAGCTGGGAGACCTTTAAGGAGAGCTCAACCAGGAACACAAGAACCTGTGGAAGTGATTGACTTATCCTCCAGCTCACCTATGCAAGTGGGTGATGCTACCAAAAAGGGGGAGAAAGTTATTACAACCACAGAACCTGGGAGTTCTTCACAGAGAATGGACATAGAGGACTCACCATCCTCACTTGCTGTTGTGCATTCTCAGCAACTTCCTCAAGTTCACATTAATGTGGACTCTATAGACTCAATCATCAGGAGTCTCTTTGAGGAAGGTATACCAAGGGCTGTCTCATCTCCACCACAAGGAACTGGCAACTACATCATAAGGTGGAGGTATGATGCTGACAGAAGAGCCCTTATCCTTCACAGAGTTCAAGGTCAACAAGAAGTGTTTAATTTCCAAAGCCTGAACTTCTATGAAAGATTGGATTTAGTCAACATGCCACTTGTCAATCCAAGCAATTCAAGACAAGCTGACAGGCTGGCTCAAAGAATCCAAGATAGGATCCTTGCAGAGTTCTCTCTAAGAAGGAGACTTAGGCAATCAGGCAATGTCATCGGTCAACTGGATGTTGAGGTGGACCCTAAGATTAGTTTCATAGGGGAAACCTTGACTGAAGGCCCAGTGGCAGAACCTGAGACCCCTGTCTCATCATCAACAACTGCTGCAGAGGTCCAAACTCCTTCTGAGACACCTGCTGGTGAAGGTGTTTCTCAGCCTCTCTCTGGCCAGAGCATGGAAGCTACACCAAGCAATGAAGGCCAAGCCTCTATCCACCCTGAGTCACAAAGGTCTGTTGGTGACAAAGGGAAAAGGATAATGACTCCTGAGGAAATTGAGGAGGAAGAGAGAGAGAGGAAAAGGAGGCTAAGGGGAGAAAGTTCTTCTGGGTCATCTAGCTTTATGCAAGCTGCAATCAGGGCTGCCCCCAGACCAAATACTCAAGATGATGAGTTAAGGGCAGTCAGGATTACCTATTTACAGACCAGGAACTATGATATTGATGAAATCATCTCCCTCCCCTTAGAAGAGTTAAATGAACTGGCTGACATGGAAGTGTCAAGAGAGATGAAGGAGAAAGAGGATGCAAGGCTACTTCTCCAATTCAAAGAGGAGAAGAGACAGAAAAGACTCTACAAGCATGCTCCCACTCTCTCTCCAGTTCAAGAAAGTCCTGCACAGGAAGATGTGGCTCCACAAGAACCTCAGGTAGATAAAGAAGAAGATAGAATCAAGATGATCAACTACCTGAGTGCCACAGGCTTCTATCAGGCAGATGCACTTCTTCCCTTGTCCTATGACTTCATTGAGTTTGAGTACCTAAAGCAACTTGAGCTTGAGCTAGTCAAAGAAAGAAAAACAAAAAAGGAAGCTAAGGGAAGAAGCTGCAAAGTCAAGAGCCATCATTCAAAAGAGTGCAAAGAAGTCTGCTGACAGACAAAGAATGATGAGCTTCTTGAAGCTATATGGATTCTCCGGAAGGAGACTTGGCCCCATGTCTCTATCCACAATGGATGAGCATATAAGGGTGATCAAGCAGAAGATTAAGAGTGGTGAACTGATTGACTTGCACTCTCTTCCAAGTCAAGTCCCACCTGAAGTGGAGGTCAAGTTTGAACAACCTGAGACACCTCAACCAGAACCTCCAGCTGAGCCTCAGCAAGCTTCATCTTCTGATCCAAGGCAGGGTCAAACTCCCTCTCCTTCTGAACCTGTGAGGGAGGAACACCCAACTGAGAAAGACAATGATGATCAACATGGTGCTGCAGACCAGTCTTCTTAGTTAAAGTCATCTAAGAGGAAGAAGAGAATGGCTTCTAAACCAAAGACAAAGAAGAAGAAGCCTAAGTCATCTACCTCTACACCTCAGGCTGAATCAGATCAACCTGAGAAAGTGCATGATGAGGCAGCCCAATCAACTCCTATGCAAGTGGCTCCTCTAACAACTGAGACACCCATCTTGTCCTGGACTTACTCTACCAATCCAGAAAGATGGCATGTAATCAGAGATCAAGGTGTTGAGAATGTCTACTCCTGGCAAGACATAATCAACTTACCTCTGCATGATCTCTTTGAGATGAGAAGATACTATGAGGGTCTTGATGATCTTGACCATCTAATGAAGAAAGGAATGGTTATGATTGTACTGAAGACTACCAATATCTGAAGATCTTCTAAGTGTTTTGGTAGCATCAGCCTAGGGGGAGTTTGTAAGGTTTCCTTAAGTCTGATGCAACCCAAAACATCCAAAGTGTCTCTGCAACATGCACTAAGTACTGAAGTGAAGAATGCTTCGGAAGTTTTACACAATGCATTAGAAAATACTCTAAGTGTAAAATCTTCCGAAGCCAAGACCAATATCTTCCGAAGCCAAACATGAAGTCTTCCGAAGCCTCAGAGACAAAGTCTTCCGAAGCTTCAACCTATGAAGACAGATTTCTTCCGAAGACTTTTAGTATACATGCTTTATCTGATGTACTGTTCCATAAAGCACCTTTTCCGCTGCATCTCTGTAAAGTCACCAACTTACATGAGTTGGTGAAAAGGTCCATGCTTTTGGTAACTGTACATTGAGGTCTTGAGTCTGTAACTTTCTACTTTATGTACTTTATCCTTTTTGTAATGTATAAGGATGTGAGCTATGGCATGTCATAGTCACAAGGTCAAAAGGCAGATATGCCTTTGATCCTACAATTGATTTTGTTAGTGTCAAGTCAATTGTATCCAGCTGGCTTTCAATGTATAGCCGGCTGTAGGTTGTAGTATAAGTATTTCAAGTTCTTGTATCTTTCTTTATGCTTTGTAACACTTGTAAAAGAACTTGAGAAAGCAATATACTGCCTCCTTGAAACCCAACTCTCTTGTTCTGTCTCTTTGCTTTACTTGTGTTCTTTGTATCACCTTGGTTAATCCAGTTCACTGTTTGATTAAAGTTTAGTTGCTCTCCTCATTGTGTTGTTGTGTTGTAATTGTGTTAAAGCCCTTAAACGGTCCTGCATATAGTTCATAAATAACAGAGCATGTTTCACCCCAAAACAGTAGTAAAAAGGGGATCACTAGAACTCACCTTAGATGTTAAGTCAAAATAACTCTTCGTGTGCCGGGAGTGTCTCAAGTATAGCACCTTAACATGAATATATTAAGTGATAAGCTACTGCTCTAAACTTATTTAAGGTGCAACAAGCGTGCCAAGACTTTAGTTGTCAGATAAGGGTTTGATTCGCGAAGGTTTGTATAAAAAGTTTCCTTTTATGGCAGGTTATGGTTTCTTCATGTAATTTGGGATTTTACATCATTAGGTTAAGGTTATAAGAAAATTTTGTTGTTCAAGTGATTATTAGTTTCATAGGAGTCGGTTATAAAGTTTGTAAAATTTTATAGTTTAGCCCCTTAAGTTTCAAAATTGACCGTTTCTACCCTCAAGTTTGGTTTCTTGACTTTTATGACACTTAAGATCAAAAATCAGGTTCTTAGAGTAAAAATTGACTTATTATTGAGTAAGTGTTCCAAAATTTCAGTTTATGGGTCCGGTTTAAAAACTATGCGTTTAACACTCCCGGTTGCGGTAAAACCGGAGAGTTTTAACGGTTAATTTAGGGTTTCCATAAATTTGAGTCTTGGACCAGTAGGTATCATCTAAAAGATATTTTTATAAGTTTTAAGTCCTTAAATTGTGAAATTTTGCCTCTAATAGTTGAAAGTCTCGTTTTTACGTTTTACCCGTTAAAACGCGTTTTTAACCGTATTTGACCATCTATAGTTTGTTTGACAAATTTTTCAAATCCTTTAGGTCTTTTTTCACTTAAATTTTTGAAATTACATGATTTGTATAAATCTTATCTTTAAACTCTTTTTTCTTGGATTTTTCTCAAAAACTGTGCTCGGTTGGTACCCGTTTTTAGTTAAAACGTCATTTAATTGTTTTTTTGACCATATAAATTACCCATTGACTCCAGAACACTTTATTAACCATTTTTAAGCCTGGAATTCTTTTTAAAATGGTTAAAACCATGTTTTACTATTTTTTAAGGTTGTTTTACCATGTTTTGGTTCCCGAAAATAACCAAAATGGGTCTAATCTTAACATGTCCTTAATTTCCATAGATTAACCACTTGTCACACACTTAATATTCATCAAAACTTTCTGAAATTATGTACAAACTCACGGCTAGGTTACCCATCACAACAATGAACCATCAACTTAGTGATTTTGCCATAACCGACCATAACACATGTGTAAATCCTTGCAAACTTGTATTCAAACATTACCAAAACCTCATTTAACTTTAAAACCAGATTATTAGGGTGTTACCAAGTTGTTCATGAGCAGTTTGTAAACCTTGGTTAAGAGGGTTTTCAAACGAGTGCTTAGATTGCAACATTTCTTGTAAAAAGAAGGTTTTTAAGGTGTATCTTGGGCTATAACCATATATCCACGGTGTATATTCTTTTGTAACTTTTAAAACAGGTTATTAGGAGTCCATTAAACCATTAACAAGCAGGTTATAAGTTTTGTTTTCAAGGGTTACAAGATTTACAAGTTAGATGGTGTAAAGAGTCCAAAAATAGGGTTTTCATGGTGGAAATCGGTTTCCACCTTAAGAATGACAAATATAACAAGTGAGATACCTCTTGTGAAGTTGAAAGCTCCTCAAGAACAAGATAATAGTGTCGGGTTTCTGCTACAACAAAGAGAGGAGGTGTTTTTAAAAGAGAAGTGAAAGAAACACATGAAAAGACCATTTTCGGGTGACATGAAGCTTACACTTGGTGTTGTTCGCGTTTTGGAGAGTGTAGATGGTCTTGGATAGCTCGAAACTCCTTGGACAAGGCTGAAAAATATTCTAACAAAGATGGAAAAGTCGAACAAGATGTAGAGGTGTGTCCAAACTCGCGATTATGGCCACCTTCTTGTGATTTTCGGTCGACCGAGTGTGGGAATGCCTTGTTCTTCGATGAACAAGGCTGGAAATCTAGAAAGAATGGTTTGTGTGTGTGTTCTTGAGTGTGAAATCAACTGATGTGAGTTTGAAATAATGAGAGAGAGAGGTGTAGAGATAAGAGCCTTGCATGAAGCTTGAATGGTGGGAGTGTGGGTGCTGTAGAGGAGAGGTGAGTGGAGGGAGAGGGGGAGGCCGATCTTGGCATCTAGTGAGGGTGTTTTGATTTAAATTTTAATGGTAGATAATTATTAGGTTGTGTAATTTTATAGTATTGGGTAAAATATATTATTTGGTGGATGATGTTAATTGTAGTGTCTTGTGCATGTCCATGCATACATGAATCGAAAATTTATAAGTGTGAATGTATGCTCATATTTTAAATTGTTTCACTTGAGATTAAATTTTGTAAGGGTGACTAGTTAACATTCCCGGGACAGTAATCTTTAAAAAGGTAAAACCTAAACTAACTAAAAGTCAACAAAATCATATGAAATCATAAATTGGATCAAATAGCAAAAAATGTTTCTAAATTCACTGATAGCGTTGGATTGTTTCTATTATTAGTACTTATAAGACGGATAATGATGCAAGTAAATTAGGGTTAGAATAACAACCTAGAGGCCAGTTGTCACATTCTTTAATCTCTAGATTGATCAAAACTGCTTTCTCACTGATTGGATCGCCAATCAAATAGGATTCCGCACTATTTGATTAGGTATACACGCATTATCAGTTAGTACTACGTCCGTACACAGACCTAACAAGTGGTATCAGAGCTTTGGCTCTTGATTTTGCGTGTGATTCGATTAGTTTTGGTGCAAAAATCATGTTTTTCATTCAAAAGAGTCAAATTTTGAGTAAAATCATGTTTTCAGTGTCTCCAGATTTACGTTTTTCGACATACGATAGATTAGGGTTCGTGAAAAATCGTATTTTTGTGTCAAAGTACCAAAAACCTTTGAATTTTCAAATCCAGCAGCCTCAGTCGCACGATTGGCTCAATCGCACGACTGAACTCAATCGCACCTCTCATACGCACGATTGAACTCAGTCGCCCATCCATTCATACGACTGAACACCCCATTCGCATTGTTCATCCGCACTTGTTCAATCGCATGATTGACTCATCCGCATTGGTTCAATCGCACGATTGATTCATCCGCATTAGTCCATCCGCACGATTGACCCAATCGCATCTCTCCATTCGCACCAGTGAAACAGTTTTGTTCTAACTCTCAAAGTTTAAAGAAATGTAAGATCAGCACTCTGCATTTATTGCCAGTAAAGACTCTCGAATCCAGAACCTTCTGCTTCTGGAGAATGAAGTTGGAAATCACAATAAGCCACCTAAACTTATAACGTTAGATGAGTACCTGTAATAGAAGCAAAGGTTTGAGATTTATCTAAATGGAGTTGATCCAAATCTGTGGGAAGCTATCGAGACAAGTTATAGCATGTCGGTTGGTGCTGATGGTGTTAAACTTACCTTGGGTGGCATGATTGATAGCCAGAAGGTGAAGTACAATGCTGAGAAGAAAGTGTATGCTCTGTTGACTCAGTCGATACCTAAGGATATATTCCACCAGTTTTCTGAGAACACACAGGCAAAAAAGCTATGGACGCCTTGGAGAAACGATACGATGGGAATGCATCGTTGAAAGCTCTAAAGGCAAAAACTTTGAAGAAGGAGTTTGATAACTTCTCTTCAATGGGTAAAGAGAGCTTGGATGATGTCATAGACAGATTCTACCATTTAATGAGTGAGTTGCACACTCATGGAGTCACAACGTCAATGGAAGATAAGGTCTCAAGCTTTGCCGATGGTCTGCCAGAGAAGTAGGACTCGTTTGTGTCAAATTTGAGGCAGAACAAGTTACTGGAGACATTAGACATAAAGGACTTCATCCTGAAATTGAGAGATGAGGAACTGAGGATGAAATATAGGTCACAGAAAGGATCCTATGACCAGAATCCTTCACTTTATAGATCCTCTTCCACTTCAACAAGTTCAGGAGCACCTCTTCAAACAACATTTGTGACTAGTTCAACCGCTCCTTCTCAATCCACAGCTTCAGGATCTGAAACATCAGGGTCGTCTTTCACCCAATATATAGTGCCTGAAGCAAATGCTACTAAGTTAAAGACCAAGAATCTCGAGAATATCACTTTCGAGGTTGCAAAGGAGCATATGGACCTTTTAGTTGCGGTCGTTCATTCTTATGATGGTCTAGTTTCAGGAAAGATCGGGAATTGCCATCTGGCTGATGAGGATTACGAGCAGGTGGACGAGAATGAATTAGAGAGAATGGACATTATGTGGGCTCTTGCAAGTGTTGTTCAAAGGCTAAGAAGTTTGTGAAGAAGACGGGACAGAACTTGATAGCCACAAAGGATACAACCTTTGGTTTTGACAAAACCAAAGTTACCTGCTTTAACTGTGGAGAAAAGGGGCATTTCAAACGTGAATGTGTAAAGCCCAAGAAGATAGGTAATGGGAATCCATTCTCGTCTTTCAACCGTCAAGACAAACCTACAAGTGGAGGTGCATCGTCAGGCAAAGATACAAAGTCCTTGACTGATCAAGATGATGAAGGACAAGATTGGACCTTCAAGTTTGTGTCTCCGGGCGAATCGAACATTGCTAATGTTGAGGGTCTGGATGATGACACTGCAAGTGAAGATGAAATAGCAGTTGAACTAGTGATGTCAGATCATGAAGATAATGCTAATGTGGTCAATCACCTAATTGATGTAGATCTTAAAACGACAAGCTCAGAATCTCCAGCATCCGAGGAATCAAACTCTGCGCTGATGGCTGATTCAACCGAATCTTCACAGGTAAGTAACAAAGACCAACTTTTTGAAAGTCATGCTTGTAATGAATGTAATAAATTTAGAGAAAGCATTGATCTTAAATTTGCTAGGTTATTAGATCACAATGATAGCTTAGTAAATGACTTACAACTGTGCACAGAAGCTAATCGGATTTTAAAACAAAATGAGTGCAGTTATAAAGAGAAAATAGAACTTTTAAATAAACAACTAAGGGAAACTGAGGTTGTTGCTTTTAATCAAGCAAATGATATAAAGTTTATTTGAACTCTTTGGAAGAAACTAAGAAGGAAAAAGCAGTTTTGGAAGTCGAAGTCAACTCATTAAAACAAAAACTGCACAGTTGGACCAGTTCCTCTCAAATAGTTCAAAACATAGTGAAAGAAAGGAACAATGGGGAAGGGTTAGGTTACAAAGTGGTTCCACCACCACATGAGATATTGTTAAATGCTAAATGTTGACCAGTAAATAACAATCCCATTAAGGATCATGTGGTGTCCACTCCTCTAGTTAGTGATCCAGATTCCAAGTGTAAACCAATGGATTCTGTCACTAAACAGAAGGAGGCTACTTTGAAGTCTAAAGGCAAGATGCCTATTGTAAATTTGGAAGAACAATTTGAAAAGGATAATGTAAAGTCAGGTACCAAACATGTCTTCTTCAGAATCCAAACTGACCAGACCAGTTAACCAAACACGTGCTTCACGTCAAGGTCCAAATAAACAAAAGGCTAAAGATGTTAAAAATGTTCAAATAGTAAATTTTGTTAAAGAAACAAAAACATCTAAACAAGAAGTGTCCAAACCTAACCAGACTAAAGTCACACCTGTTTCACACACTTCCCCACAGAGAGAATTTTCTCAATACGTAGAAGGTAGATCATGCTATAATTGTGGAAAGAGAGGACACATCGCTTCTAATTGTCCTCATTATCAGACACCAAGAAAGAAAATTGAACTTTATGATACTAAACCAATTTCTTCAAAAAGGAGTTCTTTTACTCCACCAAAAAGAAGTAATGAACTTAAAGTTCAAACCGTAAGCCAGTCGTCTGTTTATCACAAACAAGCCTTGTACAAGACTGGCTTATGGAAAGAAAAGTCAAGTTCAGTGTCTGATACTGAGAACACTAAGAAGCATGATATGCCCTCACCTTCAAATAGACAGTGGGTTGAATTTATGATGTGTGATGCCTCTAGGTCACCCAAGCCAGTTAAGGCTTGGGTACCTAACCTAAACTAATCATTTTCTTTAAATGTGCAGGGTGTCCGCTATAGTGCTTCTACAAATACCTAGATCGTTGATAGTGGGGCATCAAGGCACATGACTGGAAACTTGTCTCTCCTTTTCAATCTCCAACAAATTAAAAGGGGACATGTATCCTTTGCTGGAAATAAAGGAGGATACATCACGGCTCAAGACGAAGTGGGAAACAAGAAAGTCAAGTTTGACAAGGTCAACTACGTTCAACAACTTCAAAATAACTTGCTTTCTGTATCCCAGATCTGTGACTAAGGATTCAAGGTAGTGTTTGACAACAAGAAGTGCTATGTGTTGAAGATGGAGTATGTGATACCGGAGGACCAAGTCTTAATGTCAGCTTCAAGATATAATGATTTATATGTCTTGGACCTATCAAAGACCTCCACAACCGATCATCAAGTTCAATGCTTCTTGTCAAATGCAACAGAGAAAGACTCCATTCCTGGCATAGGAGAATGGGACACATCAATCCACGGAAGATGAATCACTTGATCCAGAATGATCTAGTGCGTGAAGTAAATGTTAAGAACTTCTAATTACAGGATTTTTGTGTTACGTGTAAGAAAGGGAAACATCTAAAGAAGTCTCATAAGGAAACGAAAGTTCACTCAATTGAGCTACCTCTTGAGCTTCTTCACATGGATCTGTTTGGACGAGTTAGTACAAAGAGCATTGCAGGTGATTTGTATTGCTATGTAGTTACGGATGATTACTCAAGATTCTCTTGGGTGATGTTTCTGAAATCCAAATAAGAGACATTTGAATCATTAAAGGAGCTGGTAACCACATTGGAGTCACTTTACAAGCTGAAGGTAAGGCAAGTTCGCTCAGATAACGGCACCGAGTTCAAGAACCAATGGATGAAGGCATTCTGCAAAGAAAAAGGAATTGTGCACCAGTTCACATCTGCCGACACTCCTCAAATGAACAGAGTCGTTGAGAGAAAGAATCGAAGCTTGATAGAGACAACCCGGACAATGCTAGCAGACTCAAAACTGCCTATCCAATTCTGGAACGAGGCAGTTGCCAATGCATGTTACACCCTAAATCGAGTCCTGGTGGTCAAACGTCATGGTAAAACGTGTTACGAGTTGCATAAGACGTAAACCTAATCTAGAGTACCTATAACCGTTTGGCACACCATGTACGCTGCAGAAGAAAAATCAATCAGGGAAGTTCAGTGAAAAGGCTGAAGAAGGAATTTTTCTAGGATACAACATACCGAATAAGAGAGTTTATAACAACTCCACGGGTCATGTAGAAGTGTGGTGCAACGTTGCGTTCAGAGATACACCACCCCCTGCTGGTAAAGGACCCGCATTCTTCTTCGATTATGATGGATAGTTTAAGTCCTTCAACATCCATCTATCCCCTTCTGATGATGAGTTAGCAACCATAATGATGTATGATGTCTTAAACACACCGTCTCTAGACTCGTCAACCTCAGTTCCACACGGGGAATCGTCTAGTTCTTCAAGGGGAGCACTTGATGTAAGTGACTCCTCCTCTGAAGATGAAGAAGTGGAGACTGAACAGGTGAACCATGAGGAACAGGTTCCTGCTACAACAAGTACACAAGCATCAAACCCTGATGCCTCTGACTCTTCGGAACCTCAAACTCCAACTGCCTCAAATACTGAAACTGGTGTTCACAATCTGGTTAATGACGTAGTTGTTCCCACCACTCCTGGATCACGGATAAATGTTTATCATCCCTTGGACAATGTCATTGGAGATGTTCGATCAGGAGTACAGACCAGAAATAAGCTATACTCAGCTGATTATGCCTCAGTCATGGAAAAGGGATATCTTCACCACGGTGCTTATCGATATTTTGTGTCTCAATTTGAGCCAAAATATGTTAGTGAAGCATTAAACGATGAGGCATGGGTAAGTGCGATGCAAGAAGAACTCCTACAGTTCAAGAAGCTAGGAGTATGGACCCTTGTGGACAGACCAAAAGGTGCTAAAGTCATTGGAACTAAATGGGTCTTGAAATGCAAGAAAGACGATCAAGGGGTCATAATTCGCAACAAGGCTCGACTTGTCGTTCAAGGCTTTAGACATGTCGAAGGAATCGATTATAATGAAGTGTTTGCACCTGTGGCAAGGATGGAAGCAATCCGTATCTTCCTAGCCTATGCCTCTTACATGAAGATCAAAGTCTATCAATTAGATGTAAAGAGGGCATTCCTTCATGGTGAAATCCGGGAGACAGTGTACGTCAGTCAACCCGAAGGATTTGAGGATCTGTATCATCGGGACAGAGTTTACAAACTAGATAAGGCTCTTTACGGACTCCATCAAGCCCCAAGAGCATGGTATGAGAAGCTTTCGACTTATCTTGTGAAACACGCTTTCGCACAGGAGTGATTGATTGTACACTGTTCATCAAAGAAAAGGATGGTGACTTACTGCTCGTACAGATCTATGTTGATGACATAATCTTCGGTTCCAAAAATGAAGATCTATGTAAAGAATTTGAAGCAGTAATGAAAGCTGAATTTGAGATGAGTTCCATGGGAGAAATGAAGTTCTTTCTCGGGTTACAGGTGGATCAGACACCAAAGGGGATATTTCTACATCAGACAAAGTATGTAGGTGATATTCTCAATCGATTCGATATGGAGAATGCTTCGACAGCTGGGACTCCACTCGCCACAAACCACGATGTGGCACCCGACGAAAATTGTGATCTGGTTGATGCCACCATGTACCGAGGAATGATTGGATCCCTCATGTACCTCACAGCCTCACGACCTGATATCATGTACGCGACATGTCTATGCTTCAGATATCAGGCAAAACCGAAAGTCAACCATCTCATAGGAGTCAAAAGGATATTTTGTTATCTGAAGGGTACTCCAACACTTGGGTTGTGGTATCCTCATGACGATGACTTTGAGCTTACAGCGTATGGCGACTCGGATTATGGCGGCTGCAAAATGAACTACAGGTCCACTTCAGCAGGATGTCAATTCTTTGGGAGAAGATTAGTCATGTGGCAGTGTAAGAAGTAGACATCGGTTGCTCTGTCAACTTGTGAAGCTGAATACGTTGCCGCTGCAAGCTGCTGTCTAAATCATCTGGATTCAACAGTTGATGGGGACTACTATTTATACAGACTTTCAACGCGCTGGCCTCTACACAAAAGCGTTTGATAAACCAAGATTTTTATATCTGTTAGAGGTCAACGGCGTTAAAAAGAAATGTGAAGTGATTCCAGAAGATGACAGCACTTAGTCCGACGAGTAGAGTTATTTTTTATTTTTTATTTTCTTTTATTTTTTCTATTTTAATTTCCTGTTTCTATAAAATCCAAAAACTCAAAAAATATTTTCGTTTTAGAATTTTAGGGGAGAATATGTTAGAGTAGTATTAAATTAGGTGTTTTAATTTTAGTATTTTAAAAAAAAGGGATGAGGACATCATAGCTAAAAGGATAGAAATCAAATCTGTGATATTGATTCAATGCTTATGGAAAGTGATAGTACACGGGGAACAGATTCTTTGGGACTTAAAAAATTCGAATGATTAAGATGCAAAATTCAAAGTATAAATCTGAGATGTCTAAGCAAAATAAAAGGAAAAATGATAGCAAAAGTAGTATGCTACTAAGGTAACATAGAGAAAGTAGACCTAGAGGTTGCAAGTCTATTATATGATGTGTTGGTAGATTCAACACATCTTATAGCTCTAGTATGATTTCCTAAACTTGCTAATGACTCTCGATAAAACCAAGAATCTAGCATAAAAATTTTTTTGGTAACATGTCCCAAATGATTCTGGAATACCTGTATGATTCCAAAATGAATCGTACCAGAAATGTTTAATGGGAATTGAAGCTGTGATGTCCATGAAGTAAAACAAATTAGAATTATTCTAATAGGTCGTATTTCATCCCTAATCAAAAATACAAAAATAATGTCTTGTTATTGTTCTTAATTTCAAAGTGTTCTGTTTAGTTTAGGTAAATTGTAATGTAAGAGTCAGACTCAACAACTCGTCGTAATCTGGGATTCACTCACTAAAAGGGTCACGTTTGAGGTTATCAATGGGGTTTTCAAATGTAAAAGGATCAAGTCTGAGGTGATCAATAGTTTTTTTCTAAGTTAAAATGGTCATGTCTGAGATGATCTATGCTCGAAATGTTTTATCAATTGTTAAAAGGGCTAAGTGTCAAATGGTCATAAAGTCAAAATCATAAGTATGAGTCATTCGCACGACTGGACCATGAGTATGGACCAGCCGTACGATTGGACCATACGTATGAGCCCAATCGCACGACTAAACCACACGTAATGACCAGTCGTACTATTGGACCATACGTATGGGCCAATCCATATGATTGGATCATCAGATTGGACCAATTGCATGAATTGAAGGACCGAATGAGACAGTCACGACTGACACCTAGTCGCACGACTGAAAGTGACCGACTGTGCCAGTCACACGACTGACCCTCAGTCGCACGAATCAAGTATGCGACTAGGTTCAGTCGCACGACTGGAAGAAACCCTAGTATAAATAGAGGAGGAGTCGGTCGCAGACGTCTATTCACCCCAATCGCTCACTTTATCGCACGAAGTACCGTTTACGCTGCCCCGATTATGTTTGACTATTCTAGGACTACTGATTATTGTGATCTAACAATTTCTAGTGTTTATTCCAGGTATGTGCGATGCTATTCACTCCAAAGTTCAATCCTATTCGTGACCTACTGTTTGATTTAAGCACGAAGTACCGTTACGCTCCCGATTTAGTGACTATTTACCTGCCCGATAGACTATACTACTATATTTGTGATCTAACAATTTCTAGTGTTTATCCAGGTAGTGTGCGATGCTATTCACTCCAAAGTTCAATCAATTCGTGACCTAATGTTTGAATTTAAGCCCTAAACTTAACGGAGACTCAGTTTGCCTAAGAAACCCATAAAACTAAGTATATTGTTCAAATAAAAGTTATTAGGAGTTATGTAGGTCATTTGCGAGACTAATGAGCTAAACCACGACGTCTAACATCAAGTTTTGCTAAAAATTTAATTTTAAATGGATAAAACAGTCTGTCATGCGAATGGACACCCTGATGAACTTCAATCGCACGACTGAGCTGCGCGAATGGCTCAATCGCACGACTGAACCATGCAGATGAGTTCAGTCGCATGACTGGTGTAAACGCATGGAATAGCATACGACTAAGCCCAGTTGCATGGTCAGTCGTGCATATGAGCTCATTCGCACGACTAGATCTCAGTCGCACAGTTCATTCGCATGACAGAACAGAAGATTTCAAGTCCAATAAATCAAATTGTTACACATGGACACACACTAACGTTTATTTACATTATGTAACAGATGGCAAGTCGTTGGACTATGAGCACAAAGCATAACATTTGTGCTCATCTGGATCTGACCTCCTGGAACGTGGCTGATTTCTCGGGCATTATTTTATTCTTACGGAGATCGAGGATCTTCCGTGCTATATCGACTCGGTGCACTCCGTACCGTTCAGTTTAGCAGGCTTTCTGGGAAAGCGCTGTTGTCGACAGGTCCTTAGAGCCCCACTGTATCAGGAGCTCCATTTTTGGTCAGGCTATAAAGATCACTGAGGATGATCTCGGGACAGTCTTGGAGTTTGGGGATGATGCTGACTGCCCTACACGACTACACCCACTGACTGTACGAGGCTGTTTTCTGCGGGCCAAGTACTCGGGGGATATCAACGCAGGTGTGTTCAACAAGAGAACCTGTGCCCCCAATTTAAGTACTTAGCCCATGTGCTGCTTAAGTGCATTGCCTTAAGGAAGGGAGGCTTCGATGAGCTATCTGATCAGATTCAGAACGCCTATGTGACGTTGGTGCTGAACCATCCGTTCAGCTTCTCGAGGATGATCTTCACCTACTTGGTGGAGAACATCGAGGCGAAGGGCAAGGAGGGCTTTTGCATGTAGCCTCGCTTTATGTAGATGATTATTGATCAGAAGCTCCCTTTGCTGTCAAAGGAGAAGGAGGATGTCGTGGTGCTTGAGTGATGGATGATACCACCTTAGGCAGGATGAAGGTGTACAAGGGGAAGCAGGTGAAACCCCCTGTTAGGCAACTGTTTGGGCATCTGGCCCGTGAGGATTATGTGGCACCAGCTCGGAGGAAGTGGCGCCATGATGACAGTGACTCAGACACTGAGCAGAATGTGCTCCCCGCTGATGATTCTGATGATGATGATAGCGGTGATGGTGGAGATGCTGGCCCCACCCAATCGAGGGCCACTACTACTGATGTGATATCTCCATCATCCACTCGAGGAAGAGTAGAGACTGCGGGATTCCATCAGGACTTCCGACCTGATGAGGAGGAGGAGTCGGATGAGGAGCCGTTGACTCGAACGGTGGGCAGCTAGGTGGTTGCCACCGAGCGAGGGATTCGGGCGGTTGGTGGACGCCCGGGCGAGTCTGGGGTGACTACGACTGATCCTACCTACACCCCAGGCCAGCCCAGCATCCCAGGGGGAGTATCCTCCTTGAAGGGTTCGAGGAAAAAGAGGATGGCTCTGCCCCACGGGATGAAGCCCAAAAGACAGAGGTACACGTTGATCACTACCTCTTCCCCCACTGCCACCACAGCTACCTGTTGGTCCATGTGATCGAATTACAGTGCAAATGATATGAAGAATCGTTAAATATCCAACAAATATGCTAAACAACAATAATGGAGAGGATTGAACACAATAATAACTCATTCATAATAAGACTATGATTAATGACAATCAATAACAAAAAGCACAAGGATAATTCTGTGTATTAACTGCTTTGAAATGGTAACTTGCAACAATGATAATCGATTAGGGTTTTGCAAGCTTACCCAACAATGAAAATAAACATGAGTATATATAGCAGTCTTAGTTTCGTAGACAGTTTCGCTACCAGCAAAATTGTCCTGCCGAAACTATAGTTTCGCCCGGCAAAACAGTAGATTCGCCAGGTAAACAAAACAGCAAACTGTGAGCGAACTTTTAGTTTCGCTCACAGTTTGCTATACTGCTAAAATACATAAATCTAAGTACTTACAAAAAGAAACTAACGAAAGACCTATTACAAGTAAAAGTAAACAATCTAAACTAAGGTGAGTCCAACCTATGCATGATCTTCAATACTCCCCCTAGGTTGGACCTCACCGCCTTCACTCATCTTGATTTATCTTGTCAGTTCTAGTTTCCTCTGCTGCATTTGATTTGTCTTCTTTACCTCCTGCAACGACTTCCTTAGGAGCTTCAGCACATGATTCTCCATGGTCTCCTCCTGCTTCACGAGCTCCTTCGGGATGACCACTAGCCCTCTCAAACTGCTTGGCCAAATCTTGAATATCCATTTTAAGGTCATCTTGGGCCCTTACCTTCTCGGCTAATTTCTTCACCTCAGCCCTCACCCCTCTGATCTTGTTTGCTATATTCATAAAGAGACTAGCTTCTTTCCGAGCCTCATCTCCAGCTCCAGCCTTCATGTGATTCTAACACAACACTAATAAATCTTCGTCGTAGAAACTGAACAACTCCATAGAGTCAAAAACTTTAAATTCTTTGCCATTCTTCACCCTAATCACAGCTTCCCCAGTGTTATTATCACAAAACCATTTCTTGAAATCCTGTAATTGTCGGGGAAGAGGATCAGCCAATCTCACTCTGTTCACTGTCTTTGGCGGTTTAACCCTCAAAACATTTCTTCCCTTTCCCGTTTCCCAATCTTTGTCTTTCTTTGACCTCCTCCTTTCTGCCTTCATGTAACCAAACGACTCAAAATTGTCATTAAGCCTGTTCTGTATCTCTTTCTCCAGAAGAGTGGCTCTTTCGCTCAGATGTGCATTCAGAAGTGGTAGAGCTGCCAACCGCCTAAGATCCCATTTAGGCAAGGTCTTAAAAGCCTTCCTCTTAAGCATGTAGCTAATACTACCTCCCCTCCTCTTTATCATGAACATCTTTAGGCCGAGGTTATAGCACCAGCTTATAATCTTCTTGTCGGCCTCCTTCTTACTCAACTCTTCCATATGTTGGAAAAGGGGAGTGATTTCTTCCAGCTCCTTCTCTTATACAAACCATTCAGCTCTATCCATCTCAAACACATCTGCAACATCCTCTCCCTTCTTTGCTACATAGATCGACGGTCTCTCATCAACTTCATAGAACTCAGGTTCAGAATCATAGTCTACAAGTTGTTTATCATCCTCTTCTTCATCAACTAATCCTTTTTCTTTCTCAGCAGCTTCTTCAGTAGCTTTCTTTACTATCACTTCTCCACCCACTAAATCCTTCTCAAAGTCAAATTGCATATTGACAAACCCAGCTTCAATAATCTCCTCCTCATTTTCTCTTCCAACATCCTCAGCTCTAGCTTCACAATCTCCAGCATCAGTTGTTGCTGCACCAGATGTGCCCTCTCCTGCCATGGATGAAGTACCCACATTCAGGAATGGATACTTTGAAGTGTCAGTCAGATCATCTAACTCAGATTGAGTTAGTTGATCAGGCAGGCCGGCTGCAGCTTTCAGATGTGCAATCTCCTCAAATAACTTCTTCAGGAGGCAGTGTTGATCAACTAGCATCTTCTTCATGCCCTCTGTCACCTCATCTTTTTGCTTTTCTCGAATCTCTTGGTTGGTAAGTTTAGTCTTGATCAACTAGCATCTTCTTCATGCCCTCAGCTCAGTTCATGTGTAAATCCTTGCAAACTTGTATTCAAACATTACCAAAACCTCATTTAACTTTAAAACCAGATTATTAGGGTGTTACCAAGTTGTTCATGAGCAGTTTGTAAACCTTGGTTAAGAGGGTTTTCAAACGAGTGCTTAGATTGCAACATTTCTTGTAAAAAGAAGGTTTTTGTGGTGTATCTTGGGCTATAACCATATATCCATGGTGTATTTTCTTTTGTAACTTTTAAAACAGGTTATTAGGAGTCCATTAAACCATTAACAAGCAGGTTATAAGTTTTGTTTTCAAGGGTTACAAGATTTACAAGTTAGATGGTGTAAAGAGTCTAAAAATAGGGTTTTCATGGTGGAAATCAGTTTCCACCTTAAGAATGACAAATATAACGAGTGAGATACCTCTTGTGAAGTTGAAAGCTCCTCAAGAACAAGATAATAGTGTCGGATTTCTGCTACAACAAAGAGAGGAGGTGTTTTTAAAAGAGAAGTGAAAGAAACACATGAAAAGACCATTTTCGGGTGACATGAAGCTTACACTTGGTGTTGTTCACGTTTTGGGGAGTGTAGATGGTCTTGGATAGCTCGAAACTCCTTGGACAAGGCTGAAGAATCTTCTAACAAAGCTGGAAAAGTCGAACAAGATGTAGAGGTGTGTCCAAACTCGCGAATATGGCCACCTTCTTGTGATTTTCGGTCGACCGAGTGTGGAAATGCCTTGTTCTTCGATGACCAAGGCTGGAAATCTAGAGAGAATGGTTTGTGTGTGTGTTTTGGAGTGTGAAATCAGCTGATGTGAGTTTGAAAGAATGAGAGAGAGAGGTGTAGAGATAAGAGTCTTGCATGAAGCTTGAATGGTGAGAGTGTGGGTGGTGTAGAGGAGAGGTGAGTGGAGGGAGAGGGGGCGGCTGAAACTTGGCATCTAGTGAGGGTGTTTTGATTTAAATTTTAATGGTAAATAATTATTAGGTAGTGTAATTTTATAGTATTGGCTAGAATATATTATTTGGTGGATGATGTTAATTGTAGTGCCTTGTGCATGTCCATGCATGCATGAACCGAAAATTTATAAGAGTGAATGTATGCTCATATTTTAAATTTTTTCACTTGATATTAAATTTTGTAAGGGTGACTAGTTAACATTCCCGGGACACTAATCTTTAAAAAGGTAAAACCTAAACTAACTAAAAGTCAACAAATCCATATGAAATCATAAATTGGATCAAATAGCAAGAAATGTTTCTAAATTCACTGATAGGGTTGGATTGTTTCTATTATTAGTACTTATAAGACAGATAATGATGCAAGTAAATTAGGGTTAGAATAACAACCTAGAGGCCGGTTGTCACATTCTCCCACCGTTTAGGAAATTTCGTCCCGAAATTTTTAGCTTCGATTTGAGTCCGAACGGGTGGGTTTGAAGAGGTGTGGATAATTCTTCCTCATCTCATCTTCACGTTCCCAAGTAAATTCAGGTCCTCGCTTTGAGTTCCATCTAACCTTGACCTTGGGTATGTGGCTCCGCCTGAGTTGCTTGACCAAGCGGTGCGGGATCTCCACGGGTTCTTCCACGAAATTCAGCTTGTCATTGATTCTTGCTTCTTTCAATGGTAACTCCAGGGTTTTGTCTACCATACACTTTTTCAAGTTCGACACATGAAGGGTGTCGTGTATGTGGCTCAACCCTTGGGGTAGTTTCAACTTGTAAGCCACTGGGCCAATTCTTGCCAGTATTTCGAATGGTCCAATGTATCTCGGGCTTAACTTTCCTCTCTTTCCGAACCTTACGGTTCCCTTCCATGGTGCTACCTTCAGCATTACTCTGTCGCCCACTTGAAACTCTAAAGGTTTCCGCCTCCTATCCGCGTACTTCTTCTGCCGGTCTCTGGCTGCTTTTAGTCGCTCCTTAATTTTAAAGATCTTGTCAGTGGTCTCCAACACGATGTCAGGTCCCATCACTTGGCTATCACCGATCTCATTCCAGCTCAATGACGATCGGCATTTCCTGCCGTATAGAGCCTCATACGGAGCGGCTTTAATACTCGCGTGGTAACTATTGTTATAGGCGAATTCCACCAAAGGGAGATGGTTGTCCCAGTATCCGCCAAAGTCAATCACGCAAGCTCTTAACATATCTTCCAATGTTTTAATAGTCCTTTCGCTCTGACCGTCGGTTTGAGGGTGGTATGCGGTGCTTAGATCTAATCAGGTTCCTAAAGCCTGCTGGAATGATTTCCAGAAACAAGAAGTGAAACGGCTATCACGGTCGGAGATGATCGACAAAGGCACTCCATGCCTCGTTACTATCTCGTCGACATATAGTTGA
The DNA here is from genome assembly GCA_025215565.1 of Flaveria ramosissima. NCBI lineage: Eukaryota > Viridiplantae > Streptophyta > Magnoliopsida > Asterales > Asteraceae > Flaveria > Flaveria ramosissima. The sequence goes on from CM046035.1 coordinate 2,099,964, forward strand.
GCCAATTTCGTCATGTCGTAGTCTTCTCTTATTGGCAAAAAGTGAGCTGACTTTATTAGCCTATCTACTATCACCCAAATAGCATCATGGCCTCTAAACGTTCTGGGTAACTTTGTAACAAAATCCATCGCGACGTTATCCCATTTCCATTCTGGGATTTCGGGTTGTTGTAACGTTCCTGACGGTTTTTGATTTAAAGCTTTTACCATGGCACAGGTTAGACATTTCCCAACATAAATAGCGATTGATTTCTTGATCCCAGGCCACCAGAAAAGTGCCTTTAGATCCTGGCACATCTTATCACTTCCAGGGTGAATCGAATACCTAGACTTATGTGCTTCGTCGAGGATTACTTCTCGAATTCCTCCGTGCTTCGGCACCCAAGTTCTCCCTTCGTACCTGTATGTACCATCGTCCCCTGTCTCAAATCGCTTTTCCATTCCGGTTAACTCTTCTTCTTTTAACATTTCTTCCTTTAATGCCTCATTTTGAGCTTCTTTCAGTTTTGCGATAAGGTTGGTATACACACTCATCCTTAAGGCTCGTACACGAAGAGGCTTTTCTCTCTCCTTTCTGCTCAACGCATCTGCCACAACATTGGCCTTACCGGGATAGTAGAGGATTTCGCACTCGTATTCGTTTAGCAGCTCGACCCATCTTCTCTGGCGCATGTTGAGCATCTTTTGGTTAAGAATGTGTTGCAAACTTCTATAGTCAGTGTAGATGATGCACTTCGTGCCATAGAGGTAGTGCCTCCACATTTTGAGAGCAAACACCACGACACCCAATTCCAGATCGTGCGTCGTATAGTTCTTCTCATGATCATTCAGCAGTCTAGATGCATAAGCAATCACCTTGTTGCGTTGCATCAATACACATCCTAGTCCTTGACGCGAAGCGTCACAATAGACCATGAAGTCTTCTACTCTTTCTGGAAGAGCAAGGATAGGTGCACTGCATAACTTCTCTTTAAGCGTTTCAAATGCCTCGTTCTGCTCTCGCTCCCACACAAAGGTTGTGTTCTTTTTGGTTAGTGCGGTCAAAGGTTGCACTATGCACGAGAAGTCTTTTATAAATCGTCGGTAGTAACCAGCCAGCCCTAAGAATTGCCTTATCTCCGTGGGAGTTTCAAGAATCTTCCAATTCTTTATGGCCTCAATCTTGGAAAGGTCGACTTGAATCCCATTCTCATTCACCACATGCCCTAAGAATGGAATCCTACGCATCCAGAATTCGCATTTAGAGAACTTGGCATATAGTTGCTCATTCTTGAGTAGTTCAAGTATTAGCCTGAGATGCTTCTCGTGCTCATCTTTACTACGGGAGTAGATCAGTATGTCGTCGATAAACACGATCACAAACTTGTCGAGGTAAGGGTGGCAAACGCGGTTCATGAGGTCCATGAACGCTGCTGGAGCATTAGTCAGTCTAAAAGGCATGACTAGATACTCATAGTGTCCATACCTAGTTCGGAAGGCCGTTTTGGGTATGTCCTCTTCTCTTATCTTCAGTTGGTGGTAACCTAACCTCAAATCTATTTTGGAGAAGTAACTTGCTCCTTGCAGTTGATCAGATAGGTCATCTATTCTCGGAAGAGGGTATCGGTTCTTTATGGTCAGCTTGTTCAATTCTCTGTAATCAATGCACATTCGCAGGGTTCCGTCCTTCTTTTTCACAAACGATACCGGGGCACCCCATGGAGAGACACTCGGACTTATAAATCTATCCTCGCAGTAGTTCTTGAATTTGCGCCATTAGCTCCTTCATCTCAGGTGGAGCGAGTCGGTACGGTGCCTTGGCTACCGGTGCAGCACCAGGCAGCAAATCTATCTGGAATTCGGCTTGTCGGTTCGGGGGAAGTCCCGGTAGGTCTTCCGGAAACACATCTGGGTATTCAGAAACCACGGGAATCTCTTCAATCTTCTTCTCCTTTTGGGTTTTCATCACATAAACTATGAAAGCTGGGCATCCCTTCATTAAGCTCTTAGTAGCTTTTAAGTGGGATACCATGGGGTATAGGGTGTTACTCCTTTCGCCTTGTACCACTAACACTTCTTTGTCGCTCAACGGTATCTTGAGTAGACGCTCATCACATACGATTTCGACTCTATGCTTAGCTAGCCAGTCCATACCAACAACCACATCGAATCCCCCTAACTTAATGGGCATAAGGTTTATCCTAAACGTATTTCCCTTTAGATTCAGCGAGCAATCTCTGATGACTTCGTTAGTTTCTAAAATGTTACCGTCAGCTAATTCTACGGTAAACGTATCGGTCAAGGCACACGCGTCTAAGTCAATCAAAGGCCTAAAAGTACTAGAGACAAAACTAGCAGTCGCTCCAGTATCGAACAAAACAGTAGCAGTATGATTGTTTACAAGGAACGTACCGTTAACCACATCAGGTTCCCTACGAGCTCCAGCTGGGTCCATAACGAATGCTCTTCCCTTAGGCTTGTTGTGCTTGGCATCCTTGTCTCTACCCAGCTTAGGACACTTGTTCCTCATGTGCCTTGGATCTCCGCATTCATAGCATTGTTTTCCTGGTGTGTAAGTGCAGTCTTTGATTAAATGGTCTGTTCTCTTGCATCCAAAACAGGGCATTGGGTTACATTCCCCTTGATGGTGTAGCTTGCACTTGTTGCAAAACGGGCTTGTCCCTGAGTACAGTCTCCGGGTCTTGCTTTCCTCATCATCGCGCCTTGCACCTTCAGAACTCTTTCTACCTGACCCGCTACTACTTCCAACCGCTCTCTTTACTTCAAACCACTTTCTTTTCTCACCAACAAACTTCCTCTTCTCCTCAGCCCTTGCTTGCTCAGTCCATTCAGCCCTAATTAAGTCATCAGTCAAACTGCTGGTAAGGTCAACAGCAGCTTGTAGGGTTGAAGGCTGGGAGGATCGGACCATTCCCCTAACTCTTGGGTGTAGCCCCCAGATGAATCGTGCTACACCTTTGGTTTCAGGTGTCACTAGATAACGAACAAGTCGGGATAGGGCTAAGAAACGATTGATATATTCCGTGTAGTTGGGACCTTTCATTTCCAGACTTGGGAATTCTGTCTCCAGCTTCTCGAGTTGATTGATGGGGCAATACTTGCTGGTCATCAGCTCTCTAAATTTGGTCCAACTCATTCGGTTAGCCACATTTCTTCCACGGGTTTGAGTAATCGACTTCCACCATTCAAGAGCCGATCCCTTAAGGGATTGTGATGCGAACCTCACCATATGATCCATCTTGCACTCGCTAATGTCCAAGACCGCTTCCATTTCATCAATCCATCTGTAAGTCTCTATAGCACCCTCGGTGCCGTAGAAGTCCTTAGGCTTACATGCCATGAAGGTCTTATAGGAACATCCGTTCTTTAACGCCTCGGCTTCCTCGTCGTGGCCCTCGTCGTTTGCTGGCCGATCATTACCATTAGCATTATCCCGATCAGCATTTATCTGGGCGATAATGGTCGGGATGGCGTTAGCCAGTTGCTGAGCTACGAGGTTAGCAATTCTCTCATCGCTTTCTTGATTAGCATTTTCCCTGTGGGGAGTTCCTGGTGGAGTAGGTTGGTTTCTAGTCTGTCTGGCTTCCTCACGACGGCCCCTAGTGGCTCCTCGCCGTCCAAATCATGTTCCTCTGCGAGTCGGCATTCTGATAGTATCACAAATAGATTCGTTTAGCATCTCAAAATTTGTTTCGAATAGCTTATGCATCATTACCCTATTACACCATGCCTCGGGAAGAGGGATCATGGCGTGCACATATGTATATACAACCCACTAAGAAAATCTTACAAGGTCCAATTCAAAGCATGACATAACAGTTAGACAACCAATTTAGAAAGGGGCACGGACCAATTTCAAGGCACAACACAACATATTGCAATCCAATATTAATAGTCCAATAATCTAGCATCCAAACAAACAGTTCATAGATAAATAGAGATAGTAGTATCATCCAGCAAAGTTGAATCAGAGTCAAGCTCTTACAAATTGGAAGGTGCCATCACCCCCATGATAATAATAATAGTAATAGTATCGAATAATATTTCAAATAGATTCCTTCTACTGTCTAAAGACAGATAATCCCGCTGCGTACCCCTGCTCTCACATCCACTTTTTCTTCAGCCATCCAAACCATCCTGAACTCTTCTTTCTCTGCTCCTGCTCCAAACGTTGCACTCCTTGCGTAGCCATCATAGCCTTGAATTGAGCAGACTGGGAGGTCCGAGTGGCGTGCTGAACAGTCAACTCATGACGACGAACAGTCCTCAAGATTTCATCCAGTGTCGCATCAGAGGGTCCTACGTCACTTGCCCGGCGGCTCGACTGGGAGTACCTATCACCAGCCAGTATGCTAGGGCCATCATACATACTGTGCCTCGGTGGCATCAGGTGCTCATCACGTGGGTCAAACAGCGGAGTTACCGGTGTCGGAATCCTAACAGGAGGGGGAGGAGGAGGAGGCATCCTAAAGGATACTAAGGATCCTGGCCTAACACTCGTGCGAGGACGGGTGACAGTACGCGCACC